>JABUQX010046192.1:0-17595 GCA_015478945.1 Trachelipus rathkii | reverse complement strand
CGGCTAGTCTCAACCAGGCCACCAACGTTCGCAGTGTAGTTGGTGGGCGCTGGTTGGATAGCCGCGCTTAAAGTCGATTCCGTGGTCCCTCCGTTTAACACCCTGCCATAGGATAAAATACGATTTAAAAGGTAGTTGTATATATAATATATATATATATTATATAGATATATATATATATACTATATAATAATATATATATAGATATATATATATTAGTATACGTATATATAATATATAGTATATAGTAATATCACAACCAGTATAGATATATACTACATATAGATATATATATTTAGTAGTAGTACAAAAAAGTTCGGACCTCTGGAGTAGACTATGAATACTATATAGTAACCAGTAGTTTAGTTATAAAAGCTCGAAAAGATATATATATAATATATATACGATATATTATCTAGTATATATATATTTAGTAAATCTGTGTCTACCTAACCAAACTTTATCCCTTAATCTAGACTTAATAGCCCCAAGTAGCCCTTTAATCTATATGAATCTATGAAGCCCAGTACGGCCCTAAGCCTAGTCAGATTATGGAAAGCGCCGAAGATTTAACCCTAACCTAATGTTCTAAACCTAATATGTTAAGTGTTATTGTTGAACAAATGAAACAATTTTAGAAGTTTAATATATTTTAAAATATATATATATATAATTAATATAATATATTATAAAAGTTTTAGTTTGATAGTACTATATAAATATATATATATTATATCATTATAATCAGAATCGCTTTTTAGATCATTAATTATAAAACGACTCATTGACAACTCGATTGACTGACTGTTGAACTAAAGTGACTCATTGCTCTTTTTTGACAATATTTCAACATAGAAAATTTGGTCTCAAAATGTGTGGGGTCGCTGTCTACAGCTTTACCATATATTACTATATATATAACTATATAAAAATATATATAGGATATATAATATCATATATATATCAGATATATATATATATATATATATATATTATATATATATATATATATATATATATATAATGATATATATATATATATATATATATATATATATATTGTGATTTAACCCCTGTAGGCAACACAAAATGAAACTAATTAAAAATTATGTTAATTCTTTTTCTCAATTAATACATAATACAAATCTATATATAAAGTTTAATCACATTAAAATTGATGAAATGTCCTAGCTTTCGGCTTTCGCACTCATATCCGAGCTGCATCTTCAGGAACTAAATTTCAGGAACGGAGGATGGGAAAGAGTATAGCTCCTTTTTCTGTTGTTTTCTTCCTCTTTTCTTTCAACATGTTGTTTGAAGGAATAATAGGTTGAATTTGTTTTAGGTAATTTTTAAGTTTATAATTTTTAAGTTTAGTGGACTGTTTTAAATGAAAATTCCTAAAGTCATCGATATGGAGGTTTCCTATTTTGGTGTTAAAGTTATGAGTTTTTGATTAAAAAAGACTCGATGTTTCTTTGTTTGTATTTTGACGTATAGATAGTTGTGGATTGATATTAATTAAATGGTTTTAGTATTTCTATTGTATGTTAAAGGCCTATGAGGAATGATTTGTGGATATGCGAGGTAGACGGTTATTCTGATATATTCTTGGTAAATATTAGTCTTTCTTATGTAAGGTGTATTGGAATTTTGAACAAGGGGATCGTATATATACCTTGAATTTTTTGTTTCTAAATGGTAATCTTTACGTTTCTAAATAACGTCTTAGTTAGCATTTAGTTATAGTTTTAATGTTGGGAGGTATGAATTTTTTCCCTCTCATTAAGTCTCTTTTTCTTACTTACCCTTAACCATGCCTATTTTAGATTCCAAAATAAATATTATAAAAAAATTTTCGGCCCAAGATGGGATCCCCACTCTCCCCCACAATCATCAGCAATATTTATATGAAGCTAACTGAAAACATATATTAATTTCCTCATCCAAGTTCAATCCGTTATGAATTTGTCTTTGTAGACGAAGAGTTGCAAGCGCTCATTCCCAAGATCAAAATATAAACAAACATTTAAAATTTTATTAAACATTAGTAATAATTTAAAGTTTCCTATATTTCTCCAAAGAGAACTCTATTCCTTTTCTTGATCTTTTAATATATTGGACAGACAATAGCCATCCTTCTTTCCAAATTTACCGAAAACCCACCTCAGATTCATGCATTCACTGGTTTTCATTTCATAATCTGTCAACTAAAAAAGCCATACTCTTATTTGTTCCAACGTGCTCTCAGAAATTGCGACAACCTACACTTAACTAATGAATTTAACTTTCTTTTGACACATCTTCAGAAACTGAACTCTATCCTCAACCCTTCAATATATAACGCTCTTCACTTTAGACAAAAAATAAAACACTTAAAATTTGCTTAATATACAAAGAGAAAAACTAAAACTAATACTACCTATCCCGAATTAGGCAGTACATTTAACTAAAAAATTCATAGCCTCCCCAACACGTTAAACAACCATAAAATCTAACATGCTAACCGTAAAGCATTCATTAAAGCCTAAAGAACTCCATATTAAGCGAGATTAGGATTAATATTTCGAACCCTTTTAATCGATACTACAGTTCTCACCACACGGCAAAAAGCTATAACCGCTTTTCTTGCTACCTATCATCTCTCTCAATCTCTATAATATAATATAACAACTAAAATGTTATCTATATTATTTAAAACTAATATATCACTTTTCTACAATAATTAGATACAATTCTAAAATCTAAAAAATAAATATTAATAACCTCGTTATTACACATACAATATATAATCAAACTCATATAAATTAAAACATGCTAAACCCGTTAAAGCATTTCAATTAATAAACCTATAAAAGACTTCCCCCAAATTTAATAAACAAAAAAATACCTCGATAAGGTATATATAACGAAATACCTCATTTGATATCACAATATTTCGCCAAACTAATACTAATATAACACGCAACAATAAAGATATACCTATATTACTATATATTATAATGAATATATATATATATAATTAATATATATAATATTAATATATATTATATAATAATAATACATAATATTAATTATATATAACTATCTACTATATTATATATATATATATATATAATATATAATATATATTAGTAGTATAATCAATTAATATCAAAGAGAATAATCTAAAACTCCTCATTATTCTAAATATTAATATACTATATATATATAATTATACTATATATAATATATATATAATAATAATAATTAAATATGTACTCTGTTATACTATATACATAATTAATTAATAAATTAATCTGATTATCAGTCTATTAGCTTAATATTAATAAAGCTATAGAACTCTTAGTAGGCTATAAAGCTCTTGATAATTAAATTTGAGAGGAGAAAACAAACTCCTAACCCGTTAATGCTCCTGTCTAATTATATTTGTACGGTAAATTTTAGCTGTCATCTGATTAAATTCATCACACAAAACTTAAATTTATTCTCTCTTATTTTTTATAATAAGGTGATCCTATATTTTTAGTTATTAAAAAATTGAATACAACCAATAGAAACGTGTCTCTCTATCCTACCGGCTTAGATCATTGTATACGGTGAGAAGACGCCAAGTCAGATTAGCTACAACCAGAACATTAACAAGTTCCCAGAGAGTACGCCCTGCCTCCAAGCACCTTCTCATATAATATTTATATATTTATAATAAATTAAAGTGTTAGATTATTATTTAATTTCTTATAAGAGATCTCTTTTAATGTTCTTTGATACGTTAGAATTGATCCACAGTGAAAATAATCAGATACAGATAAAAAATTAGAGAAAATGGTGAATCAAAATCTAGCAACCAGTATATTCGCAAGCCAGTATTAGCTTTCACCCCTGTGACAAGTCATTCTAATAAATATATATCTTGTATTTGATTAGTCTCACGAAAATCGTGTCGAACGGGTTCTGTGCCCAATCCTTATTATTATACAAAATAAAAAATATATTATTATGATCTGCGATCAAACTATAATAGAAAAGAATATTTAATAATAGTAATAAACATTCAAATCTTTTGAATACACCTTCCATCTTATAATAGGTACTCCGTGAGGGTTGAGTGATTTTAATTCTTATGTTTAATGATTAATGAACTTCATCTACTCGCGCTCATATTTTTGGTGACTCCACATTATTGTGACATCCCGCAACTTACCAAAACCTTCTTGATAATAGAAGAGGTCAAATGATAATAATAATATATTTATATACGCGGCTGATTAATGAAAGTGAATTTATTAGAAAAGTAAGTCTTGAGGTCAATACTGATAATGCTACGATTCGCTTTCCGGAAAAAGTTTTATTTTAAAAGAGAATAAATAAAAGAAAATTTCATATATAAATATACTATTTTATAAATAATATTATAGTGACCATCCAAACAAAAAACAAACTAAAAAAATACAATACAAACAACAAAGGGTCTGGGTCTCGGAAAATTCGTTTAGAACAGAGAAAATCAAAATAAAAGCTGTCTCACAGTCACAGAAGCCATAACCAACACTGATTAAAATGTTCGCATATTTCAAAAAAAAAAAAAAAAAAAAAAAATTTTTTAGTGAAAGTTCAACTCTCGGCTGGAGAAGGAAAATTGGGGGGAAGGGAAATTAAGAAACAATACCCCCAAACATACCTTACCGCCTGCGAAAAATAAACAAAAGTTTTATAGACTCAAGCATCTGAATGTTTTGCCTTTTCCCACGACGATTGGGGGCTTAACTTCAAAAATTTGATATGATCCAAGAGCGAGTTCGCAAACTTGTGCCAAAAACAACGAAAAGGAACAATAAGTCTCTAGTGAGTTGGAAATGAGACCGATAAATTGGAAAAAGTCAAATACGAACAAAAGGAAAATTAGTGCCTGGCTAGCTAAAGAACCCGACTCATTGCGATGACGGTCGGAGAAGGTTCTTAATGCTCCCCCATATCTGGTTTGTGTTTTTTAAACGAAATATATGTTTTTGATTAAATAAAATGCAAAATTTAATATATATAATTATTTGTTTTATCAAGAAAGTAATTAAAATATATTTATAATACGTGACTAATGATGATGATATAGCAATGATGATATCAGATATATTTTTTTTCAGATAATAATTATAAGAATCCTGTGTATATTTAAATAAGAATGAAGTGACACTTAGTAAGGAAGGTGGTATTCCCATCCTTCGTTACTCTTACCCCCCCAAAAATTGGAGGGAAAGAAGGTTGAACTTGTAAGTAAACTATAATCTAAATGCTTGAACACGAAACCGAAAAAAGGTACTTCTTAGGAAAACTGGATAATAAAATTCCCTTCTTTATAGGGAAGAAAATTGTAAACTTCGCGCTATTTTTTAGAAATATTAAATTTAGAATTTCAATAGCTATTTTGAATTACTCTTCTAAATGGAATCAGTTCTGAATCTCCATGTAAAAATTATGTATTCATATTTATTAAGTAGGAGGTAACAATAGCTTAGAAATTTGGTCTCCCGGATTAAAAAAAAATATAAATTATTTGTAATTAGTTATACTTACGAGTTATATTTTTATGGTCAAATAGTAAGAATCTGTCTGATTAAAAACTTATTGTTACTAATGTTTTCGTGCCGAGTTGTTTTATACTCTTCGAATTCAAACGCTATACTTTAAAATTTATTTATCATAGAAAAGCTATAAACTCTTGTTGTCCTCTGACGTCATCACGAGAGAGTGTAGGCCTTTAGACAAATTGGCGTGTATCTAAAAATGAATAAATTCTACGAAATTTGCGTCTATCTTTTGACAACAAAAAAAACATTACAAATTCGTTATTTTATAATGAAGCTGCGGTGTTCTGTACTTAGCGTGGTATGCACCATACTGTACTAAGTATGAGATACATTATTAAATCCTGCTATTATACTCTTCTACATTTAATAATAAAGCTAGAAGCTCTTGGGAGGAGCAAAGGCATTATTAATTGAGAGAGAACAAAAGCTCCAAACTTATGTGTATTATTATGTACGGTAAATTTTGTGCTTGCATCTTGTAAGATCACACACATTGCTATTTTTATCTCCTTTTTGTTATGTTATTTTTAAATTGAAAAACAGCTAATTCATCATTCCTACCGGCTAGATCTGGTATCGGAGGGAAGACGCCAGTCAGTTAGGCTACAACAACAGACCATTAACAAGTGCCCAAGGCGTCGCCCTGGCACTCTCTAAACTATATTATTTTTATAATAAATAAAGTTTAGATTATTATTTAATGTTCTTATAAAGAAGATCTTTTAAGTGTCATTTGATTCGCTAAGTTGATTCACAATGTGAAATATCAGATAGATAAATAATTAGAGAGAATGTGATCAAAATCTTAGTACATATATAGAAAGTCAATATAGTCTTCGCCCCTGATGCATAGTCACATTCGTAATAATATAAATTTGGTTTGATACTCACGAAATGTGCGACGGGTCTGTGGCCCACTCCTTATTTAATATACAAAATAAAATCATCTATAATATGATCTGCGCATCAAACTATAATAAAGAAAAGAATATTAATAAAAGAATAACATTAAAATCTTTTAATGCACCTTCCATCTTATTAATTAGTGATCCGAGAGATGAGGGATTTAAGTTCACTGTTTAATTGATTACTATGAACTTCATCTCATAATCTGCGCTACATTTGGTGTAGCTGTCCCATTATCTCTTGACTGCAAACTACAACCTGTCTGATAAAGTGTCAATATATGATAAAATAATAATAAAATAACGCGGGGATAATGAATGAAAGTGTTCAGTAATGTGAGTGTTCAATATAATAATCTAAAACGTAATGCGATAACGTGAAAAAAGTTTCTATTTTTAAAAGAAAATTTAAAACTCGTATATCAGGTAGATTGTTACTTTTTTTATACAATGAAATCAGAACTTGTCAAAAAACAAACAAATAAAAACAACAAACAACAAAGGTCTTGTCTCGCAGTAGTGCCGTGAAGGACCAGCCGATACATAAATAAAATAACTCCATAAGTTCGCCAGAAGACGGTAATTTCAGAAACAGATATCATCGTGCGCATTTTTTACCTAAAAACAAACAAATAAAAAAATAAAAAAAGAAATTTTTGTGAAATTCATTCACTCTGGCTGGGAGGAAGAAAATTTAGGAAGGGAAATTAAGAAAAGTACCCAGCATATGTTTCAAAGTTATCCGAAAAATAACAAAAGTTTTATGACTCAGCAAAACAACAGATTTAACTAGTATAACCAACTTGATGAATCCAGCTCGAGAGTGCGAGCAACTTAACAACAACGGAAAAATAATAAAGTTTTCTGTGATGTGAGACATGAGCAGCGAATAAAATTGGAAGAAGTACAAAATACGCCAAAAGAAAATTGAGCCTGCTGCTAAGACCCGCCACACTTCAGTCACTATCCCAAGAAGTCTTATCAATGCTCCCATATGGTTTGTGTTTTTTAACGAAAATAGTTTTGTAAAAATGCCACATGATTTTATATGGGATTTTTTATTCTCTTTATCAAAAGTAATTAATAATCTATAATAACGTGACATAATGATGTTATATGTAAAATCGATGGACAGATTCAGATAGATTTTTTTGTGAGATAAAATAATTATAAGAATCTTGTGTATATATATTTAAATACACGTTTATCACTTTTAAGGCGGTATGGGATATCCTACCCTTCTCTATTCATGCCCCCACCCAAAAAATTGGGAGTAACACACACAGAAGGTAACTTAAATAAAACTTAAGAATGCATCGTAACACGGAAACCAAACAAAAGGTTTCTGTGAAACTGGATTTTAGTAAAAATCCCTTTTTACTTTTGATTGATCAGATATTAATTGAAGAGGAGTACTCACTATCAGTTTGAAACCGCTAATTGTGAGGTATATTAGTCCAAAGTCTTGCTGAATCGCCATTGTAAAAACTTATTGTAATACTATTATTGTGATAAGCTTATCAACTTGAAATTGGTGGTCTTATTGGATAAAAAAGAATATAATTAAAAATAATAAATTAGTTAGATAATACGAGTTATTCTATATTGGTGTCAATGTTGTTAAATTCTGTCTGAGTAACATTATGTTATATGTTTGTATGGTGCCTAGTGTTCTATATTCCTTCGAATTCAACGCTAATTACTTTAAACTTCTATTATATCATGGGCGGCTCAATGACTCTTGTTTCCTCTGACTCATTCACGAGGGGGTGTTAGTGCCTCTAACAAAAATTGGCGGATATCTACAAAATGAAAATAGATTTCTTCTATTTAAAATATTAAAAATCAATGAAAAAAATTATGAAAGTATTTTTAAATTGAATCTGAGTGTAGCTTGACTTAGCGGGGATGCACCCATATCTACTAAGATATATACAGAATGAAATAATGCATTTAATCCTTCATCTGTAATAATTAAACTTAGGAACTCTTGAGCAAAAGCTATATTAATTGAGACGGAAAAAACAAGCTCCAACCTTGCTGTAATTATTAATGTACTTGTAATTTTGCTTGCATCTTGTAAGATCACAGATTATAACTATTTTATCCTTTTTGTATAGTGTATTTAAAATTGAAACACAATAGAAGTCCTCTCCTACCGCTAGATCTGTATCGAGAAACGCCAGTCAGTTAGGTCTACAGACACAGAGCCATTTAACAATTTCCCAGGCGTCGACCCTGCACTCTCTAATATATATTATTTTTATAATATATGATATATTTTGTTAGAATTATTATTAATTCTTATAAAGAAGATCCTTCTGTTTAGAGTGTCAATTTAATACGTTTGATATATACAAGTGGTGAAATAATCAGATAAAGTATTAAAAAATTAGAGATGAGTTTGTGATCTAAATCTGCACAGTATATCGAAGCACTATAGCTTTCACCCCCTGTGCATAAGTCTAATAATATATACTTTTAGAGATTTGATTACATTTCACGAAAATGTGGTCGACGGGTCTGTGGCCCAGTCCTATATTTATTATACAAAAAAAATCTATCTATTATATCTGCGACTTACTATAATAAGAACAGAATATTAATAAAGGAATAACATCAAAATCTCTTATACACCTTCCATCTATTAATTAGTTTACCCGAGGGGAGTGAGAGTTTATTCTCAAGTTTATTTTTGTGATTAATGACTCATCTTCGTCCGCATACTATATTTGGTGACGCTGCATTATCGTGTACTTTCTGAATACACCTGTCAGGTTTAATTTTTGTATTTTTTTGATAAAAGGGTTCAAAATGAAATAATAATAATAAAAAACGCCAGAGCAAGAAGAATGAAAGTTTTAGAAAAGTAAGTACTCTGAGTCAATAACTGAAATAGCTAAAACGTAATGATAACGTGAAATATTTTCTTATATTAGTTGCTTTTATTTTAAAGTCGTTATCCAGTAAATAGTACTTTTATAAAATGAAAAAGCAACCGTGCAACAAAATACAACAACAAAAAAAACAACAACACAACAAAGGGTCTGTGCTCGGCAAACAAACAGACAAGCTGAAACAAAATTAAAAAAGCTACCACAAGTTCAGCAAACCATCATCTACAAATATAATAATACGCTTTTTTCAAAAAAAAAAATTAAAACAAAAATATAAAGTTTTTTTGTGGAAATGTTCAACTCTTCGGGCTGGGAGGAAAAGAAATTCATCTTGGGAGGAGATTAAGAATACTACTCCCAAATTACCCATACCGCTGCGAAATATCACCCAACAGTATTATTAGATCTCTCTTGCATCATGAATTGTTGCCTTTTCCCGCACGTTGGAGAAGCTTAACTTCAAAATTTGATGAATTCCACTCAGTTCGCCAAAAACTTACAACAACGGAAAAAAATAAAGTCTGTGATTGAAAATGAGACCTGAATTTAAAATTGGGAAAAAGTTACAAAATACCCAATGGATAAAATTGTCCATCGCTGGCCTACAGACCGCCTCACTGTTATCTTGTATGGACGTTCGAGAAGTTCTAAGCTCCATTGTTTGACTGTTTTTTAACGAAAACTAGTTTTGTAGAAAAGTACAACTTTAAATTTCTTATAATTATTGTTTAATCAGAAAATAATAAAAAATATCATTATAATACTGTGACAAAATGATGTATAGAATAATGGAAAATCAGATAGATTTTTTTGTCATATAATAATAATTATTATAAGAATCTTGTGTATATTTAAATAATCAACATATTAATACACTTGTCAAAAGGTAGGTATTCCCCATCCTTCGTTACTCTTACCCCCCAAATTGGGAAGGGATAAGAAGTTGAAACTTTAAGTTGAAAACTTTTAAGAAATGCTTGTAACACAGGAACCGAAAAAGGTCTTCTGTGAAACTGGATAATAAAAATTCCCTTCTTTATAGGGAAGAAAATCTGTAACTTGTATTATATTAGAAATAATTAATATTTAAATTTATCTAATAGCTATTGTATGTGAGTCCTTTAGACCAAAGTATGCTGGAGAACCCATTGTTACAAAAATTATTGTATGTATTTATTAAGGATAGAGGTACTTTAGCTTAGGATAATTTTGGTCGTTACTCAGATAAAAAAATATATACATTAAAAATTGCCCTTATAAGATTATTTATTCATACGTGAGTTAATTTATGTGATCAGTAGTAATGATCTGTCTAGTTAAAATTAATTATATATAGTGTAATATATAGATGCCGAGTTGTATCTTAGGCTTATTCTGCGACTTCAACACGCTATTACCTTTAAAATTTAATCCACTCATACTCGATAGGTGAGTGACCCTATGAACGTTTTTTCGTCCTCTCTACGTCATTCTCACGATAAGGTGTATAGGCCTTAGACATACTCTGTATCTTAACGAATGATAAAATTCTACGTGGAATACTTTCAACTTTGAAAAAAAAAAATTTTAATATGTATTTAGATTGGAAGGCTGTGGTTGTCGACTTGCCCGTGATGCACCATATAGTACTAACTTATCCAGTACTAGTAGTAGAGTGTAGCTAATTATAAGTCTATTGATAATTAATAAAGTTGAACTTCTTGGAGGCAAAAGCTATTTTAAGAAAAGAGTGAGTGAGTGCGAGTGTGAGTGAGTGAGTGAAGTGTCGTGAGGCGAGTATTGGGCTGCCAGGATGCGGTTGGAGAGATCACACACATAAACTGATTTTTAATTCACTTTTTGTATGTTATTATAAATTGAAAAAGCCAATAGAACGTCTCTCTCCTACCGGCTAGATCATGTATGAGAGGGAGAAGATCCCCAGTCAGTTAGGCCACTCAGTACATATCTCAGTAGCCATTAGACAAGTGCCCCAGTGGCGTCGCCCTTCCACTTCTCTCTAAATACTATAATTTTATATAAATAAAATTAAAGTTAGTATTAGTATTTTTTATTAATGTTCTATAATAGTCTTTAATATGTGTCATTTGTAAATCTTAGATTGATCACAATTGACTAATACATATAGACGATAAAAACAATTAGAGATGCATGGATGATCTCAAATATCTAGCAGCTATATTAGTTATATCGAAGCAGTATTTCAGCTTTCGCCCCTTGCAAGTCATTTAAGAAAATAGAATATTGTGGATTTGTTACCCACACGAAATGTGGTCGACGGGTCTCTGTTGCCCAATCCTTATCTTATTATACAAAATAATAAATTATCTATTTATATCTGCGATCAAACTATAATAGAAGGGATATTATAAAGAATAACATATCAATCTTTTAGAGCACTCCTTCCATCTTATTAATCTAAGTGTTACCCTGCGGCGGTGAGGATTTAAAATTCTATGTATTAATTGATTATAACTCATCTACTCGCGCTACATATGTGGTGACGCCATTAATTCTGACTTTGCAAATATCCAACCTGTTCTTAGAAAAGAGTGCCTTGTAATAATGCATAATATAGATAATAATACGCGTGAGTAATATAATTAATATGAGTGAAAGTAGTCTTTGAGTTCAATATGATAATGCTAAAAAACGTAAGGGATAAAGGGTGAAAAAGTTTTTTTTTTAAGAACAATAAGAATGAAGAAAAATCCTTAGATAATAATAGTACTTTTATAAATTGAAAATCAATTGTGCCGATCCAAAAAAAAAAACAACACAACAAACAACAAAAATATGTCGGCAGTGAACGTGAAGACCAGCGAAACAAAATAAAAAGCTGCCAAAATCGCCAGAAAGCCGTAATCCAGAAACAGAATGTATCACAATGGCATTTTCAAAAAAAAATAAAAAAAAAAAAAAAAACATTTTGGTGAAAGTTCAACTCTCGGCTGGAGGAATAAATTTAGGAAGTGCTGTAGAAAAAGCTGTTTCCCGAAGAAATAAAAAAAAAAGTATTAGATTATAGTGTACTTCGCATATGAAGTCTTTCGTCCTTTTCCCCTGACGCTCTGAGGCTATTAACTTCAAATTTGTGATGAATCGCATCGTAGTCTCTGCAACTTACAACACTGTGTGGTTAATAAATAATAATATGGTATCTGTGTATGTGAACAAATTGAGAGCGAATATAATTGGAAGTATATGTTAACAAACTCATACCCCAATAAATACAGGAAAATGCCTGTGCTATAGACTCTCGCCACTGCTACTTGAGGACGATTCCTGGAGAGAGTTTCTATTACAATGCTCCCAATTGGTTTGTATGTTTTTTAATCTCTCGATAGATAGTTTTGAGTAAAAAGATTGGTCAAATATTTTTTTATTATAATTAGCTTATTGCAAAAATAATTTTCTAAAATTCTAAATTATTTATAAATGTTACATAATGATATTATTAGAATAATGATAATAATTCTTCAATTTTTAAATTTAAGTACATAAAATAATTTATAAGAATCTTGTGTATATTAAATACACTCTTTATTACAACTTGTAAAGGAAGGTGGTATACCTCCCCTATCTCTTAATTTTGACTTTGGGTTAAATTTTCGAATCGAAATTCTCCCTTGGAAATTCGGTAAATAAAATTTAGAAACTTGAAGAAACGGAACTGGAAACAGAGATCCTGTGAAACTGGATTATAATAAATAATTCCTTATTTATTAGACAAAACTTGTAACTTATGGACTCATTATTAAAAATATTAAAATTTAGAATTTTCAATAGCTATTTTGTGACTTCAAAGACCAACAGTCATGCGGAGATCTCCATGTAAATAGTGTATTGTATTATTAAGTTAGGAGTAACCTTAGCTTAGGACAATTTGGTTCTCGGATTAAAAAAAAAATATAATATTAAATTATTATAATTAGTATATACGATTCTATTTTTTGTGTTATTAAAATGTACTGATATAAAATTATTGTTATAAATTTTATGGGACCGAGTTGTTTTATATCTTCGAATATCAATGCTGATTTACTTAAAAATTTATTATTATCATGGGAGTTATGACTTCTCGTTTACTCTTACGTCCATTCACGAGAGGGGTAAGCTTAGACAAATTGGCGTGTATCTAAAAATGAAATAAATTCTCCGGAATATTTTGCCATTTTTCGAAACAAAAAAAATTTAATGTAATTTTAGTGAATATTGAAGGCTGTGCTGATGTTCTGACTTAGCGAGACATGCGACCATCAGGTGCTATAGTAGCGTATTATATAATTATTAATGCTCATTTATAATCTATCTTGTAACTTAATACAATCAAGTGCACTACTTGTGTAGTGCAATAGCTATTATAATTTGAGAGGAAACAAAGCTCCAACCGTTATGTGTATTATTATGTACGGTAAATTTGCTTGCATCTTATCTTATTCATTCGATAAACATTTTTATTCCTTTACACGTATTCAGAATTGAAACAGCCAATAGAACGTCTCTCATCTACCGGTAGATTTGTATCGAGAGGAAGACGCCAAGTCAGTTAGCTACAATCAACAGAGCATTAACAAAGCTGCCCAGGCGTCGCCTGGCACTCTCTAAATATATTATTTTTATAATAAAATTAAAGTGTTAGATTATTTATTTATGTTCTTATAATATGTTGTAGTATCTCGGTTATATTGCCATTGATAGATTAGATGACACAAAGTGTAAATAGGCAAGAATAGAAAAGAATTAGAGAATGGATGCAATTAAAACTCATGCAACTGTAATCGATAAGCAATAGTCTTTACGCTCCTTAGTGCATAATATATTCTTGAAATAGTGTATATTTTGGAATTTGATTTACTCTACGAAATGGTCTGACGGTCTGGTGCACTCACCAATCCATATATCGCTACTGTCCAAAAAAAAAACACGTAACACAGTTACAAATTTCATTTAAAAAAGGAAAATATTCGTAAGGTTTTTTAGATATTGAATATATTTTTCAACCTTTGCATATTTAATAAGAAAAAGATTTTAATAAAATAAACCATCAAATCAATTGAATACACCTTCCACTTATTATTAGATTAATCCGAGGGTAGAGGAGATTATATAATTCATAATGTTATATTATTATTTTATAAATCATCATAACTCACCCGCCATATAGAGTGTACTAGATCACTATGTGAGCAGTTGACGACAATCAAAACTGTCTAGAATAAAAATAAAAGAAAAATGATATATATTATTTATAAATAAAGAATAAAGGGTAATAAAATAAAAAAGTTAGTAAATATATTTATAAGATTATAATATTAGTAAATAAATTGAAACATATATATAATTATGATATAATAAAATATTAAATATATCATATATTAAAAATAAATAAATTTATAAATTTATTAATTTCTACACATAAATAAAATCAAAATATAAATTTATTATAAATGATTATACAAATTAAGATATACATCCCTAGTCATATAACGGTTGCGTAGTATTTAGATATTAATAATAAAGTATTTTTAAGGATATATAGAATAAATAATATTAATATATATAATACACTTCTTAATAATGAAGATAATAAAGTAAATAACTGCAATGGTATATGAAGCTTAATAATTAATACTTTTCAATCAGTTATGAAATGAGTATCATATATCTATATGAAAAAAAAATTAGTCAAGTGAATATGTGTTATGAATTATGATAAACCAATGACCAGTTAAAGTTTATAGTTGGATAGGAATGAATGAGAATATACAGAGGGCATGTATATATGGATTACCCGAGTATTAAATGTAAATTATTTCAATTAATAATTAATTAATATTCCTTTATAGATTCCTTAATTATTTTGTCATGAACACAATGGCCACTTAACAGATCAATCTAACTTATAATATATTATGTTACCAAGATCACGCATAATTGATCTTAAAACTCGAGGATAAGTAAGCATAATATTATAAATTAAAATTATATATAGTATAAAAAAATATTATTAATTAATATATATAAATTAATTATATTATAGAATTAATTACTGATATCATTAAAAATGAGGTAATGAACAATAATTTAATCGAAGAAGGATATAAAAAATATTAATAGAATGTGAAATAGATGATCACATCGAGTGACAAAATCAATTTAGATCATGACTTCTAGAATATATTTTATATAACTATATATACTCTAGCTATATATATATAAAAAATAGATATTAGCCTTTAACAACGAGATAGTTACGATTAATTGCAGAACATATAATATATCACCTCCGCTATGCGTCTGCTATGGCAGTACATTGCAGTTGAAAGAATAATGATCATACGAGCTTATAGCTAATAAACATCCAATATAGAAAAGTACGTCTAGAGCCTCACCACATAACTGACGCCTCTAAAATCCTTTTCAGATCATTTTCTTCTATATAGGTGTAATATGGCTTGCGCCGATAGGAAGGACGCGCGCTTGGACGAAGTCCCCCCGTCATCCCGCGAAATTATAGCAGGAAAACTATATCAACTGCGTAAAAATATAATTTTTTGCTTAGACATCAAATACTTTAAAAAAAACTGGTTGAAAATAAGTATTAACTCAACTATCTCACGCTACATTGCGTTAAATAATACCTAAAGTAATCATTACTAATGTTCGATGTGCGAGGGTAGAGTTGCGAGATTACTCATTTAAATACCCTTAATTATAAGGACAAGGTCAAAAATATTTAATTGGTATATAATGTAAAATAGTAATAATAACGATAATTTGAAAATAATGTAAATATAAAAACTAATTTAATTAGCAATAAAAACAATATAACTGATACCTCAATGTTAAGGCTAGTCATTAGATTTATAATTAATTAAATACCGAAATTTAATCAGGTTTAAAATATATGTAATTAGGGTTACATTTTATATATACTAATTATAATGTTCATTAAATTATTATTTAGTATATATATTAGCTACTATGTTTATTTACAAATAAGTAATGTGAATAAACGAATAGCTAACTCCTGATAGACAAGTTGTTCAAGATTATCCAAATAATTCTATATAATTGCGTGTAGCTATCTGAAATTGTGTACACTATAATATTATTTACTAATAGTAATTCTATAATATTTCGGCAACAGAATTTTTTTAAGAGTAAGACCTCTCGTCGCAAAACTGATATCTGAAGTTGTGAACTGTTGTTTGTATCAAGTCTTTGATTTTATAGAAGTCGTTCTTCCAAAATTCATTATTGAATTGGAATTGAATTTTCATCGAGGATCTTTCTCGCGTCAAATGTTTTTTATTGATCAGTTTTTTTGTCCCAATTTGTTTCATTATAACACTAAAAATCATTCTATTATTCTTTGTTAACAAATAAAACCTTTAGTAGTCTAACATCAATAATGTAAATTATATAATTATATTCAATTTTTCCATTCTTATGTACATGTATCCGTGTAGATAATTATAGTAAATGGGAACTAATGTCTTAGAAATGGTAACGGTGTATAGCGCATAATAATAATATTATCATTATATTTCCATATGATATATTTAGTATATATAAATATGTTATATATTATATTTTACTGAAACTAAATAATATAAATAGGTTTAAGTGCATTCTATATACACTGAATAATATTGAAATCGAGCGAAATTTATGATTCAGGAAAATGAAGAAAATATTCTTAAATGCAAATATAAAAGAGTTAATCACATAATACTTTAGAAAGACGAACCTAATAATATTCTCGCGTTACCCCCAATTTGCAGACATGGCTTCTCCGCAAATATCATATTTAATGCTAAATGACACAACACCACAACACACCAACAACAAACAGCCTACACACATAGCCACACACACACACACACATACCACAACACGACACAACACTATACCATACACTAAACACAAACTTTAAATACAAAACTAGCTATATGTGGACAAATTGGATATTTTTATTTTCGTGACCTGAACCTTAAACCTAAACCTTATTAAATAGTATTCTTATTATTTAAGTCTGCTAGAAAGATGAAGCGAGAGAGGAGTCCGCTGCCAGCATTAAGTCCAAAATGCAATGTAAAATGTATGTCGATGTGCGTATTTTTTTATTATATACCATTATTATGATTTTAATCATATTTTACTCATAAACACAACATGAATATTTTGTCATTAATGGCAATC
>JABUQX010046191.1:27500-31232 GCA_015478945.1 Trachelipus rathkii | reverse complement strand
ATATATATATATTATATTATTATATATATATATATATAGTATAATATATATATATATATATATATATATATATATAATATACATTATATATATATATATATATATACTATATATAGTATATATATATATATATATATATATATATATATTTATATATATATTGTAAATAAATATAATATATATATATATATATATATATATTATATATATATATATATATATATATATATATTATATATATATATATATATATATATATATATATATATATGATATTGTAATATATATATATATATATATATATATATATAATATATATTATATATATATATATATATATATATATATATATATATATATATATATTTATATATAATATATTTATATATAATATATATATATATATATATATATATATATATATATATATATATATATATATATATATATAAATATATTATATATATATATATATATATATATATATATATATATATATATATATATATAATATATAATATATATATATATATATATACTATATATATATATATATATATATATATATATATATATATATGAGATTATATATATATACATTATCATATAATATATATATATATATATATATATATTATATATATATAATATATATTATAGATATATATATATATATATATATATATATATATAGTATATATATATATATATATATATTTATATATTAACGTCACTCACGGGCAGAGCCCCTTTTTCAAGGTGGGGTCAGAAAATGAGAGAAAACCAACCCAAACCAAGCCTGGCGCAAATCTCTCAAGTGAGCGCAGACACGATTTTTAAAGAGAGGGAAATATGGAAGGATCTGAGAGAAAACTAAAAATGAGTAAGCAAAGAGAAGGAAGAAGCCCAATGAATGGGAGTTTAGAGAAAAGTAACACGTACCATACCTTGTCAAAAGCTTTCGATTTGTCAAGAGTAACCATATAAGACTCCCCAAAATCTGCATGGGCATAAGACTATAAATCAATGAGATAGGAAAGTATATCATCAGTTGACCTAGAGAGTCAGATGGCGTAATAATGGTGATATGAAAGAAGGAAAGAGATTATTATATTCAAGGAATTGAGAGTTGGGAGAGATTCGAAAGATTTTATACAGAATAAAAGTGAGAGTTATAGGACTATAGTTAGGAGATTCGGAGTTCCTACAGCCCTACACTTCTTCATGGTCGTTTGGAAGTATGGTTGATTCCAATCCTGAGGAAAGGTAGTAGTATTAAGGCACAGAGTGTAAAGTAGAACTAGGACAGACTCCAACTCAGAAGTACGCTCCTTCAGTATATATATATTATATATATATCATATATATATCATTTATCTTTACTTATCTCGATATATTATATATATATATATATATATATATTATATATATATATATATATATATATATATATATATATATATATATATATATATATATATATATATAAATAATCATTTTCTTTACTTACTCGACCCCTGACCACCCTGTCTTCAGAGCTGCCACACTGCTTCCAGGATATCCCGCACGCCGCGCCCGTTCTCCTTCAAAGCATCGCCTTAGGGATGAAATTTTCCCAGATTTTCACTGGGTTGAATGGATAGAGTGACAGCTAGTCTAGTAGGAAATGTGACACAGGTTCCGGGAACCCTGGTTGAAATTGTGTGCAGCATATTTCGAGGTGATTTGATTAAAGTTGAATCTATATTTATAAGTGTTATAAATTTGGGTGGTGTGTCGGATCTTAGTTTGGCTATGGATGATTGAATGGTTCTTAGGAGAGAGTTAAGTTAAATTCAGATGCTATTTCAGTTGGATGTTCATTTAGTATATTGTTTGGTTGGTGGTTTTTTAAATAGTTTTTCGTTCCCTTAGCATATGTTGGGTTTATATGGTGTATGAGATTGTTGTTTGTGGTGGTGGGGATGTTATCAGGAATTTGTTTGCAGGAATAATGCTGAGCAGAGGAAGGAGGTTGTTTAGCCTTGTGATAAATGGGGTTAGAAAGGCAGTCTGACATGGGCTGTTGGAGTCTGTTGTGCTTGGGCGTAAAATTTAGTGCCTACATTTCTAAGTGTTTGTCTATGGGTAGTATTTTTGTTTCTTTATGCAGATGTTGTTGAGGTGTTGTAGATGTGCCTCCTATCTATATTCTAAGTGTCTTGTTTTAGGGTTTGTAGTTTCTTATATTTTTCTTGACAGATAATGTACCACGTGGTGAGGCTTAATTTAGTGTTGACGGATGAATTGTTATATGTGTGTCGTAGCAGAAATTTACGTGTTTGTATGATTTATTACTCAGTGCCCGCTATGGTTCTTAGTATTGGTTTGGTTTCTGTTTTACTGATGTTTTTGTTATTCTGTGTGTTTTGTGAAAGTCAAATATCTGTCATGTGCTACGCCAAGGATTTTAGGTGTTTTGTTCAGTGGTATTGGGATGTTATTAGTTATGTAGATTTGGGGTGGGTAGTACCGAGTTGTCGGTCAGTTCTGATTAAAGTGATAGATGATTTATTTGGTGAAGGGGTTCATTCTATTGGTCGGCAGCAAGGTTTGAATTGAGTTGATGTAAATTGTTTGGTCCATGATTTATAGCTGATGTGTTTACGGTTCTGGTCGTGCTTTGCAATTATGATGTCATCTGCGTAGGTTGTTATGTCTGTGTGGTTTGTTTGTGGTTGGAGTAGATCGGCTGTGGATAAGTTAAATAGGGTGAGGGATAGAATTGCTCCTTTAGGAACGCCGTTTTAGATATTTACTGTGCGGGACCTTTTGTTGTTTGTCTGTACCTGAGCTGTTCTCCCTGATAGGAAGTTTGATATCCATTTCTTTTAATTAGTGGAGATTTTTGATTTTACTATTTTATGGATTAAATTGTATTTGGGAACTGTGTCAAAAGCTTGCTGATGTCACTTGCTGATGTATTGTTTTGCGTGTGGGTTTGAGATTTAAGTCGTTTATTATTGGTTGTATGATTTTTATGAGGGCTGTTGTGGTTGAGTGGTTTTGTTGGAAATCGTGTTGAAACTTTTTTGGGGGGATACGTGGTGTTATTTTGTTCAAAATAAGCTTTTCTAGAAGTTTAGATATTTTGGATAGTAGTGAGATTGAACGATAATAGGAGGGGTTTGAGTGGTCTTTTTCAAGTTTCAACTTTGGTATGATAAATAATTGCTCTTTTCCAGATGGAAGGGACGGAATTTAATTTGATGGAGCTATTGTATATATGTGCTGGATGAGTTAGTGCGGTGTTGACTAGGTGCTTGAGGTGTATGCTTGAGATGTTTTCAGGTGCTGCTGATGTTGGGTTTTTAAGGGATTTTATGGAATGGTTAGATATATTGTTCGTATTATCCGTTTTTTTTATAGTTTGTTGAACAATATCTCAGAAAGCATTAACTTTTTATTTTAAAACTTCAAATGTAAAAGACTTCGATAAAGAGGAAAAGTGTCTACGCGACATTATTAATACCCACATCAAATCTACAAGCAACTCAAAAATCACAGTTAAACTATACCATAAAACGAAAAAACTTTCTTCCTGCTTTTCTACCAAGGATACTCTTTCAGTTAATCACCACGTCGTGTACTAATTCCCACGTCTCGAGTCTGACTGTACGTAGACGAATATTGGTTACACGAGTAATAGATAAACAGACAGGGCATGCCAGTACCGCTTTAAACCCAGTAAAA
>JABUQX010046191.1:0-20000 GCA_015478945.1 Trachelipus rathkii | reverse complement strand
GAAATAAACGAAGAATAACAATAAAAACTTTAAAAAAATCAAATTTATAATAATAATAATAATAATAATAATAATAATAATAATAATAATAATAATAATAATAATTATCTACTTTTTTTTTTATCTACCATCTCCCAGATAGGGTTTTGCCCTGTCAGTTAGACCAGCATCTTCCTCTTTCTGGCATCGAAACACTTGATCTCAGAGCACTCTAGAAAAATATTTCTCGGCGCAATGGTTTCCGATGCTATTCCTTGAGTTATATACTCTAAGGTAGGGTTTCATTCACCCTTTCAGTGGACATAGCATCTTCTTCCATTTCCCCTCGAAACTCCTTCCCAGAGCTCTCTAGAAGATCGTGCTTCTAAGCGCATAAGCCTCCGATGCTGGTCCTGGAGTAGTTCAAGCAAGTAAGTAAAGGGCCGGGTTGCTAGCCCTGTCGCCCTTGAGTGTCTGCCAATATAAATCATTGGAAAATCATTGAAAGCAGAAAATCCATCATAATAAAATAATAATAATACATAATAATAATATAATAATAATAATAATAATAATTAATTAATAATAATAATTAATTAATGAATAAACTAAATTAATAAAAAAATAATAATAATAATAATAATACATAAATAATAATAATTAATAAATAATAATAATCATAATAAGTGATAATAATGAATATCCATCTTCATAAATAATAATAATAATAATAATAATAATAATAATAATAATAATAATAATAATAATAATAATAATAATAATAATAATAATAATAATAATAATAATAATAATAATAATAATAATAATAATAATAATAATAATAATAATAATAATAATAATAATAATAATAATAATAATAATAATAATAATGTATCAGTTTTGATTTAATGTATGTTTATAGTAATGCAGTTGTTGTTCCTACATATTTCAGTCATTAGATATTTTTTTATATGTTGTTATTTACTTTTTCTTTGATACATCTTCCTGTAATTAAAAAAGTCAATAATGTTAAGTAAGTATGCAAGAGAAACAAATTTTAAAAATGGCAAATATTCGAGAGAGTGAAAAATGAAACTTGCCATTCCAAAGTGATTTAAATGACTTTTCGCTCCGTTTTTACCATGTTACTTCCAATTAAAAATCTCTTAATAAAAAAAAGAAAGTCATAAAAAGAAACAAAAACGTTTTCTTTGCATATATTCACCTTTAACACAAGCTACACAAACATAAATTGTCATAAGAACAGCTCTAAAGTGGCATATATACACACAAATTGCTTAAAACACAAATAATCTCTTTATACTTGCCTTATATATCTTAAGCTCTCGCAGCATCAGGGTCATGAACTTAAAACTTTAATGCATCCACATATATTGCCTAATTTACTTTTTTAAAAAAACGCACCAGTGAAAAAAGATTAAACTAAAACATAAACTTTTAAACATTAATAAATTTAAAAGATTTTTTGTTTTTTTATTTCTTTTTCGTTTTTTTTTCTCTCTATTTATATATTTTTTTCTTAATTTTTCATACTTTTTTTTTTTGCCTTTTTGGTTTTTACTAATTTCATCATTATTTATTAAATGTTTATATCTGTTTTACAAGCATTTTTTTTTTCATTTTTCCCACTACTCTTTTCTCCTTCGTAACCAGACGTTTCCCGACGTTTAAAAGAATTTATATTTAAAAAATAAAAATAAAAAGTCTTAAATTTTTATTCTGGAATGTCGTATGTGTGAATTCATTTGTGTGCGGTTAAATCATTCCTTGCGCTCTCCACATAAAACAATTGCTCACATATGAACATTGTACAGGTTTTCATTTGCTTATTGCTGCTATTCCTCTTTGCAATATTGCAATAGTCAAATAATGATACTACTACTACTACTACTACTACTACTACTACTACTACTACTACTACTACTACTACTACTACTACTACTAATAATAATACTACTAATACTACTACTACTACTACTTTATAATAATAATTAATAATAATAATTAATAATATAATAATAATAATAATAATAATAATAATAATAATAATAATAATAATAATAATAATAATAATAATAATAATAATAATAATAATAATAATAATAATCTTAAAATTATTTAAATTTATTTTATAAACCTTTTATAATTTTTTTAATGGATTTTAATCAATTGATTAGTTTCCACTTAAATTTCCCAAAATTGACGTTTTGCAAGATAAGTTAATAAGGTGAAAACAAAGTCTTTGGCATCATAACCTAAATATTTATTTTATTATTATTATTGTTATTATTATTATTATTATTATTATTATTATTATTATTATTATTATTATTATTATTATTATTATTATTATTATTATTATTATTATTATTATTATTATATTATATTAATAATAATAATAATAATAATAATAATATAATAATAATAATAATAATAATAATAATAATAATAATAATAATAATAATAATAATAATAATAATAATAATAATAATAATAATAATAATAATAATAATAATAATAATAAATAATAATTATAATTATAATTATAATTATAATTATAATTATAATTATAATTATAATTATAATTATAATTATATTTATAATTGAATTATAATAATAATAAAAAGAATAATTAATTTTAATAATGAAAAATGAATGCTAATTATTTAATAATACTATTAGTAATAAGTATAATTTTTCGAAATAGTAAGTAATAGTAAAAGTAATAGTAATAGTAATAGTAATAGTAATAGTATTAGTAATAGTAATAGTAATAATAATAGTAATAATAATAATAATAATAATAATAACTAATAATAATAATAATAATAGATAATAATAACAATAATAAATAATTTAAATATTGAAAGAGTGATAATAATAATAATAATAATAATAATAATAATAATAATAATAATAATAATAATAATAATAATAATAATAATAATAATAATAATAATAATAATAAGTTAAAGTGAATGTGTGTGGGTTTGTTGGTCCAAGAAGGAATAGGTATTTTGGGGATGAGGTTATTTGTAAGGAGAAAGTATTGGGTAGAGTGAGAAAGTATAAGAATGGAAAATCTGCAGGTATAGATGAAATTACTGATGAAATGATCAAGAATGGAGACGAGATGGTGATTGATTGGATTTGGAAGTTGCGTAGCAACGCGTTTATGGAGGGTATAGTTCCTAGTGATTGGAGGAGAGCAATAATTGTACCCTTATATAAAGGTAACTGGGGGATTAGGGTAACTGGAGGAATTATAAGAGAATTAGTTTATTGAGTGTTGTAGGGAAGATATGTGCTGGTATTTTGGTCGAAAGAGTGGGTCGAGTGACTGAATTACTGATTGGTGAAGAACAAGGTGCGTTTAGAAGTGGTAGAGGATGAATTGATCAATGGATGAAATTATGAAAGAATTAGAGAGAAAAGAATAAATTTTATTTAGGTTTTATGGATTTGCAACAGGCGAATGATAGGATTAATAGGGAAGCTCTATGGCAGGTGTTAGTGATATATGGTGTTGGTGGTAGGCTTCTGAATTGAATCAAAAGTATGTATGATGATGGTGAAGCGTGTGTAAGAATAAAAGGATTCGAAAGTGATTGGTTTAATTTTAATAAGCGGAGTAAAGGCAGGATGTGTTATGTTTACTTGGTTATTCAATTTGTAAATAGATGGGGTTATGAAAGAATTAGAGATCGGGTTGGCAGAGGATGGTGTACGAATGATGGAGAATGAAAGGAGTAGGGGTGCTCTACCTATTAAATGCGGATGATTTGGTTTTGTGTGGCAAATTTGAAGAGTTTGAAAGGATATGGAAGAGAGATTTGCGCCGGTGGTAAAAAGAGGGGTTTGAAAAAATAAACGTAGATAAGAGTAAGGCTTATGGTTGTGGCAGTGAGGCAAAGTCCTCGCGTGTAAGTTATGTTGGGATTGGTGAGCAACTGGAACAAGTGCATGTTTTTTTAAATATCTAGGATATATGTTTGGATGAAAATGGGAGACGGATGATGCAGAGTTGTAGTAGAAATTGCTAAGGTAGAAGGTGGTTGGTGCAATTAAAATCCTTGGTGGATATAAATGGACAAAGTCTTGAGTGCGCTAGGGTCTTACATGAGGGTATGTTTGTTCCCTATGCTTAATGTTATAGTAGTGAGGCTATGGCTGGAATAGAGGAATAGATTTAAAGTACAAGTTTTCATGGATGACAATCTTAGGGGAGCGTTAAGTGTGGAGAAAGAATGATAAAATGAGGAATGAACTTTAGCAGAGTTGTGTGGTATGAAATTAAAAAAAAAAGGGCGTTAAATGAGAAATAAATGAACAGTACATTTGAGATGGTTTGGTCATGTGAAAAAGGATGGATGCATTAGTCGCGTTGTTAAGCGGATGTATTATTAGTGGTGAGTGGCTGGGAATAATGGAACAGGCTGGAAGACCGTTAAGAAAAAGTGGATTGATCATAAGAATGCCTCGAATGAGAGGAAATGTTGAGTTTGGCAGATGTGCAGAAGAAAGGTGTATAATAATAGAGTTGTAATGGCAGGTTTTGTAGAGCCGCGGTATGGTTGTGCGCCCACCTAGGCCAAAGGATGACCCCACATTTGACGAGATTGCCATTAGTAGCGATCCATCGCTGTCCCGTGAAGCTCTAGGTTGGATTTTCTGACTGCGACGAGTTCTCACTAAAAGGTATAAAAGGGGGCAGTAAGGCGGCGGCTTCTTTTCGACTTAGTTCATATTCTTCTACCTACTTTTCTGCTTTCCAGTGCAAATCTACGCACCTTACCCCCAGTCTTGGGAAGAAAAGGTGGGTAATAATAATAATAATAATAATAATAATAATAATAAAAATAATAATAATAAATATAATAATAATAATTAATAATAATAATAATAATAATAATTAATATAAAATAATAATAATATAATAATTAATAATAATAATAATTAATATAATAATAATATTAATTAATAATAATGATAATATAATATAAAAATAGTTACTATATTATGTACTAATAATAATTGAATAATAATAATAATAATAATAATAATAATAATAATAATAATAATAATAATAATAATAATAATAATAATAATAATAATAATAATAATAATAATAATAATAATCTGACCTTTCTTGCCAAAAGTCTACAAAATTTACCCGCATTCGCAATTTCCAAATAGCTCAAATCCTTTTTCATCTTTATATATATATATATTATATATATATATATTATATAGTATATATATATATTATATATATATATATATATTAATATTATATATATATATATATATTATGATATATATATATATAATATGATAATATATATATATATATATATATATATATACATATATCCTCGCAGGGAGTGTATTGATTCTTGCTATGGTGTTGTACTCTTGGTGAATAACCTGGAATGATAAAAAAAAAATAAAAAAAAAAAAAAAAAAAAAAAAAAAAAAAAAAAAAAAAAAAATATAATATAGTGACAAGAACCAATACTTGGGGGAGTTGGTGCATCCCTCCGGCCCCAGCACTAGTACGTGCATTTGTCAAATATAAAATCTTTTAGTCTTCTTTCTCACCCCTCATTTTCGAATGATCTATATTTTTTAACCTTTTCTATCTATTTTTTTTTAAATTTGCATCCACTAGTCCCTTTACGTACTTTGTACGTACTTTCCCTTTGAAAGAGGTTGTCCTCCCATTTTTCCTATCTCAGCCCCTTGGGACATATCCAGTGCCTCTTCTAACATGGTTTTCAGTCCAACTCACGCTTCTTCCCGGTGGCTGAGGATACAGGCTAAAAACCGGTCTTTTGCGCCTATGACCGGGCTGCCAATTGTAGAGGACCCGAACCTTCGACTTAACGGCGAGGAGGTTGTCCTGCACTTTAGTATATAATTTTGAGCTCTACGTGGTTATTTAGGTTCCGTGGGGTTCAGGGTGGAAAACCGGCGTGGAGTTCCGGGAGGATCTTCTGGGGCCACATTCAAAGCAAACCCTACGGAGTGGGGCCCGGGAAGTTGTTTAAGTCTCTGGCCTGTGACCTGTAGTGGGGAGAAGGACTACCGTTCCTTATTAAATGTACGCCGTTCCAGCCCATCCTGTTATTTACTTTTATATTTCGTTTGTTTTAATGTATTATAATTTTATTGCTGAGAAGTTTGTGGTTTAATTTTTATGAAAATGGTAATTCAAGATAAAGCGTTATTAAACCAAGGCGTGAATTATTACCATCTGTTGGGTTCTCAGCCAGACCCCACCTCGGTCCCTCCTACTCCTAAGTCAGGTGTTTCCGCTTTAATTCTTTCTACTTCATCTGAAAGTCCATTGCACAACCTCAGTGATTCGTCACTTGGTATACCCTCGACACTCCAGTGCCCAAATATTTGGGGTAATCCTGAAAAGGTGCTCCCCGTCCTAGTCGTTCTCATGCTGCTCCCCTTCCGGTACTGCCAGCTGACGCTTCATTCCCGAAATATTATTTATTGCAATTCACCACCTCTAAAGTTCTTACTGATCAAAGAACCATTATTATTAGCGATGCACTTGAAATAGCTATAGGAGTTGAAGACCCTCCCCAGTCACGTTAATGAGAAATAAGTCCCTTCTCGTTTAAGCTACTACCCAGAATCAAAGTTCGTTCTTGTCATCCTTAACGTTTCTCTCTTACTTCCACTTCTGA
Organism: Trachelipus rathkii; assembly: GCA_015478945.1. Classification (NCBI taxonomy): domain Eukaryota; kingdom Metazoa; phylum Arthropoda; class Malacostraca; order Isopoda; family Trachelipodidae; genus Trachelipus; species Trachelipus rathkii. The sequence continues at coordinate 13,296 of JABUQX010046191.1, read as the reverse complement.
TGAAATAAAAAACACATCCAAAGGCACTATTTATTCTTTAGAATAGAAAAGCGAATATAATGCTGTCATTCTAAGAAATCTACAGCAGAATAGAATTCCTGTTACAAAGTTTTACAGATATCCCCCACGTCGAGACTCGCCGGACACCCCAAATCCTCGTTTACCGTTGACCCTTAACACTCCTTATCCACCTACTAAGGTGAAAATTTTGGTTGCAAGCTACAGTGTTCGTACGTTTATCTCTCTACCCAGAAGTTGCTATAAATGCCAGTGGTTTGGTCATCACAGAAAATACTGTAGGGGACCGCATGACATATGGGCAGTCTGCGAAGAAAAATTTCACATCTCTGAAAACACACCACAATGCAAAAACTGTAGAGTACCTTACAGTGCCTCTTACCTAAAATACCCGTCTTACCTGCTTGAACAGGAGGTTTTACAGTTATGCACTACGAAAAAATTCAGCAGGAGAGATGCCATACACCAGCTCAAAGACAAATATCCTACAAAATCAAAGAAATCCTACGCTACAAGTATAGCAGCCCCTCGGTCTCTGCGTGTCAACCCACCGATACAATTCTATTCCAGTAGAACTTTTCTCCCCAATCCCAGCAATACTCAAGCAGTTACTGTAACCTGCTCTCCTGCATTACCTATATTATCTACTACTCAAACAGTCAAAAAGCAGCCCTCGATCCAAGCTCCCCCCCCAAAATGCCGTCTACAACCCTACCCTGAGTACTAGTTTTCAACTAACCAGTAATGAAACCAAGTTGGTTCATCCTCCACATAGCTTGGAGAGCATTTCCTACCAAGAAATTCTGCCCTATACCCTCAAACTCATACGCCAAACTCGAGTAAGAGACCTGCGTCTTTGTCCCCTAATCCGTCTCCAATTTGTAAAAAAAACATCCCTAAACCGAACCAACAAATTAAGCACCAGGGCAAAGATTATTCTCTAAAATATAAAACATCAGAGTTTGTAAAGCAAAACACACCAACCCCAGATGTAAAAAATGCAACTCAAAGGAGACCTCGTCATGAGTCTTTCCCTGAGACAAAAGCATTAACATCAATAGATTGTACCCAAGCAATCACAGCTGTCGAAGAACCCATTAACCAACCTTCTGACAGCTTGCAGAATTATTCCAGCTCTTCTGAATCCTCCCACAACTCTTCTTCTGAATTTCCTATCTCAGCACTGGATTATAGATCAAAAATAGAGCTTGATGTGACGACTCACTCTCTTTCTAATCCTTCCTGCATTTCCGAGAGAGCAAACACCGCAAACGTTCATAGCGTTCTGAAGCTGTTAGCGGCATGAAATTTCCAGTCTCCCAAAATCACCCACCTGATGATTCACTGACAAAGTCTCCAGCATTAGACTTTCGCAACCCAATGGATCCTATATTGGATCCCCATATCGCAACTCCAACACCCACTCAAAAAGATGACAATTTTCCGGTGACACCTTCCTCCCCATTTTCATGGAAACAGTCCCATATTCCCCACACATTTCTGAATCTGCTTGTTTGGCAAATATTAATATCGTTTCCATTCCTTAACCTGAGCACTCTGGTTGTTCATCCAATGACCAACGAAGACCACATAAAAACATGGACTTGGTTGAACTCAACTTACATCGCATTCATGGCGAAGTCCCTCCACCAAGTACCACAGAACACCCCCCTCCCAAAACCGATCGTACAACCCAAATCTCTGTTGTAAGAATATTCCATACGACCAGGATTTATTGATTCTCCTCGTCGGGAACCACCTCTCACCCTTTCTTCCTTATCTGTATTCAAGTTCAACATTACCCTTAGCCACATAGAGGCAATTGACTCAAAAAGACCAAAAAATAATAATAATAATAATAATAATAATAATAATAATAATAATATAATAAATAATATAATAATAATAATATAAGATAATAATAATAATAATAATAATAATAATAATAATAATAATAATAATAATAATAATAATAATAATAATAATAATAATAATAACACAGCATGACCACCTTCCTTCAATGGAATTGTCACAGCTATAACTCTAATTTTGAGGAACTTGTTCAGCTTACAAAAATATGTACAGTGCATATGTTTGCAGAAACTTCAACTATGTTATCGCTACTTTTTCCAACCATAGGAATACAAATTGCAAATGATGACAATGATAGAGGAGACGCAGGAATTCTCATTCATGAGCCTGTCCCCTTTTCTCCAGTCCCTCTCCAAACTCAAATTTATGGAGTGACAGCATGTATCCATCTGTCCACTGATCTCGCCGTCTGTTCGGTCTACATAACTCCCAGTAGCGAGTTACTAAGGCCGACTTAGAAACTTTAACAGCCTCCCACGCGCTCTGGTTGCTATACTGGGAGACTTCAATCTTCACCACCCCTTATGGGGTGAATCAGTCCCCTTGTCTAAGATCCTTGTTGATCTCCTAACCTCCTTTTCCCTCGGATGCCTTAACACGGGACTCCTTACATATGAAAGTTAGATACACATCGTCTTACCTGTAAGATATTTCCTTTTGCTCCCATTCTCTTATGGATCGCTTCACCTAGTCCAGCTTTGATTACTTATGGGGCAGTGATCATTACACAATAGCCTTAAATGAACTTGCACCAAGTCCAATGTTAAAACCTCATTCCCGCTGGCGTTATGATCGAGCGTAGTGGACTCCTTTTTATTCAGCCCACAGCTATCCTACTCTCTCCCTTCAATAAGCGGTTTCCGACCATTGATGCCTACTTTAACTAGAAGCTTGCATCACACGATCTTCCTCAGGTAGGCTTTCGGCAACCCCTTGGTGGTCTCAAGAGTGTGCACAAGCTAACCGGGAGAAGAAAAAACTCTACAGGCAATACAAACGGACCATCGGGACTTCAAACATGATTCTTTTTAAAACAGCTGAGGCGAGATCTCGTCGAATTAATCGCCAAACAAGTAAACAATACCTTCGAACTTCTTCGACTGTCAAAACTCCACAACTAACCTTTTTCAGGGGAAAGTGTACAAGAAAATATCTCGCCGCTCCAACAACTCTTCACCCACAGTCCTCGGGTATGAGCCTGATATATCTGATACGATCTCTGCCCCAGCTGATGTTGCAGATGCATTAGGTTATAGTTATGCTAGCCACTCGAGCTCTTCCTGCTATCCTGAAGCCTTTCAAAAACTAAGAATTAACACAGCACCACTAGACTTTTCAACAACAAAAAGGGAAGATCATACCTATAACTCATTATACACTTGCAGAGTATCAAACTGCACTGAGGAATAACAAAGACGGTGCCTTTGGCCCAGACATAATTTCATACATAATGCTCCATCATATTCTTGCTGGATCTGTATAACATAATCTGAATCAAATCCTCTTTTTATCTCTTTGGACTACAGCTTTGTAATCCCATTATTCCCAAAACCTGGAGAAAAGATTACGAAGTCAGCTGACAACCAGAAAGACCAATTTTCGTGACCTGTCAATACTGCAAATTAAGTGGAGAAAATGGTGTCAGGCCACCTTCTTTTTTTCTGCAGAGTCGCCAGGCTTTTCCAAACTTCAAGTTTGGTTTCCGCAAAAATCGTTCGACCGTTCGTCTGGACCAAGACATCCCGGAAGCTTTCTCAGCTGGTGGAATGGTTCTTGGTGTGTTTTTTGACCTTGATAAAGCTTATGACATAAAGTGGAGAATTGGGAGTCTCCTTAAACTCCTCTCGCTCGGTTTCAAGGACAGGTCCTCTCTTATTAAATATCTTCTATTAAAATATTTACACAATTAGGGGTAAACTCCCATGGCTTCCATTTCTCACCCACCAAAACCTTCAGCAGTACTCTTTAGGAAAAAGGGAGTTGAAAAACCTGCCACCTTCCTCCTGCGAGCCTAACCTTATATGATTCATCCATTCCTGTAACTCAACAAGTCAAATTTCTAGGCATTAAATTCTAGACCACCCACAACGCACACGACACATATAAACTCCTAAAAAATGACGGAGGCATTCCGCATGAATTTGACAATTTCGCACATCTCACTTCAAAACCTTGGGGTGCTGATCGCAAGTCCCTTTTACGTCCCCACATCTCCCTAATCTGGTCGAAGTTGTACTATGGCTGCGTAGCATATGGTCAGGCTATTCCAACTCTTCAAATTGTTGATCCATCCAAACAATAAGGCATTCGTACTCACGGAACTTTAAGATCGTCCCCCCGTATATAAAGCTGAATCCGATGTGATGCCACTCTCTCTTATAAGGGAATACATCATTGCACAAGTTATCCCCACTTTCAAACCTCAATACCGTCTGCTCTGACACCGAATCTGCAAGAGATACCTAAGAATCCTCCTTACTGGCCCTTTGCAAATTCTGCTTGCAACATCCCAAACTTCCTCAACATCCCTTTACAAAAGGTACTACCTTTCTCCTATGATGAATGGTATACACCTTGGCTTTTTCCTGCTTCAAACCGCGATCTAGCCTGACGCTTGACTTTCTTTCACCAAATCTAAGCCACCTCCGCTCCACCTTGTTAAACGCAACATTTTTGTCTTATTCCGCAGCTCACGGTGGATTTGCTCCAGTGCTTACTGACGGTCTAAAACAGGGAACAGAGTGGGTGAGTCTGCTGGTCATATTTCTAGAAGCCGCAACCTTCTTTCCGCATACCCTCCACCTTATGCTTCCAATTTTTAGTCGGCAGAATTAATGGCTATAATAATGATTGCCCTCTCTCGAAATTTGTATTCCAAACCAGGCCACTTCTACATTATGCCATTTGATTCGAGATTCGCCAGCGCTCTCCCAGGGCTTTAAACCTCCCAGTATTTTCTAAAAAACACATGGTATCCCGCTTGTACAAATATTTCTTCGGCTGCTTCACTCTCGCAAGAAACAAATTACACTATGATGAAATCCCTCTTACGAAGGGATAGCTAGCAACGAAATCGCTTGACAGAAAGCCAGAATGGCCGCTCCTCTTTTCGTAGCTGTTGCCTCCCAGGAATGCCATTCGAACAAGGTGCTATGCCCCACCAATATTATTATCCTGCTTTCCTACACAGGCTTCAGGTTTTACTGCAGGAGATCTGGCAAATGACAAAGAGGGGCGAAACTTAGCATGCAAAAAATATAAAGCCAAACATTGGTAAGAGATCTTCCTCTCACAGACGAAATCGCTGGCACGAGATGATACTTGCACGCCTTTGCATTGACAAACACCAACAACACACGGCCATTACATTTCACGGGATCCTCCTCCCATTTGGAAATTTTTCCGTCACCAGCTCACCCAGCAAAATCTGGTTACACACAAATATCTTCATTTGATTATCTTCAAACTGGACACTTCATTCGCCGCCGTCATTCTCCTACTCTGTGGTCCATAACACCTTCTAAAAAGTTATCCATTATCTTGTCTGAATCCTCCCACTTTAATAGTAACTCTATTTTCTTTTACCTTCACGAAACTGAATATCTTATAATAAATATATAATTTTGAATGAATATTGGATAAATATAATGTAAGGACATATTTCTGTTTATTTTTTAATTTATTTTTTGACTGAATATTCATTTCGCCACCTATATTTTCTTTTATGACATATTTAAAATAAGTATGAGCCAGGACCCACCAATAGGGTTGAATAATCAACCAAGTGTGCCTCTTCTCTGTGGGCTGTGGTGGGTCCTGGACATAAACTCAAAACAAAATAAACAAAATAATAAAAAAACTACCTTTTAACGTGCTTTATTCCATTTTCAGAAGGTAACACTGGGGACACAGGAAATCGAACATGTAAGGACCGGGCATAATTCCACCAAACCAACGCGCCATCAACGGTCCCGCAAGTCGAGTTTTAATTCTCGCCCCCAGGTAGATAAAACTCCATCTGCTACGCGGAGGATTGAAACAGCGTCCTTTCGTATGAGAGTCGGAGAGTAAATAAAATTATAAAAAATATATAATAATAGATATATATATATAAGTGCAACACTAATATATATTAATATATATATATTATAATTATATACTATTATATTATTAAATATTATAATATATATATAAATACTTATTATATATAGATTATATATATAATATAATATATATATATATATATGTAATATAAAGTATATATATATAATATATAATATATATATATACTATAATATATACTAATATATATATATTAGCTAATATATAAATATATATTTATGTAATATATATAAATACTATATATATATATATATATATATAATTATATTATATATATAATTAATTGAGATATATATATATATAAATGAAGACAAATATTAAATAGTTACTAATAGTATTATAGATGGAAATGAGTACTAATATTCTATAATATAATATATATGTGTTGTGTGTGTGTGTGTGTGTGTGAGTGTAGGTGGTGCGTAGCTTGAGAGTGTGGTGAGAGTTTGTGTGTTATGAGAAATAACGAACGCACAATAAGGCTTGATTTCCAGAAATTACTGTAATTAACAAAAATTTAATGAAGAATAATTCACTGGAAAAATGTTCTCATTGCCCTTGAAAAGATAAAACTTCAAAAAACCAAAAATGTTTTTAAATAAATTATTCAATTATCAAATCATTTCTCGGTTTTCATATAAAATGTAAAATTAGTTATTAAATAGGTTGAGTAGTTATGAATTCTTTCAAACACAATCAAAAAACCCTTAAAAAGAATTATTATTATTATTATATTATTATTATTATTATTATTATATTATTATATTATTTTTATTAATACTATTTTTATTATTATTTTATTAATTATTATATTATTATTATTATTTATTTTATTATTATTATTATTTGAATTTGGTTATTAAAATTATGATGTTAGATATTTTTATTTATTAATCATAATTGTTATTTATCATATTTGTCTTGTTATTATTATTGCTTTATTATATCTATATTATTTATTGTATTTGAATATTATTAATAATTTTATTATAATTTAATTATTATTATTATTATTTATATTATATATTATTATTATATATAAATTATTTATATTATGATTAGTATGAATGTATTATTATTATTTTTTATTAATAAATATATTGTTATTTTACTAATTATATATTATATACTGTTATTAATATCATTAGTTGTTTATTAAGTATTTTATACATTATATAATTATTTTTATTAAATTTTTCTTTATTATTATTATTATTATTATTATTATTATTATTATTATTATTATTATTATTATTATTATTATTATTATTATTATTATTATTATTAAATTATTATTTAAATAATATAAACAAAAAATGTATCTATAAAATCATTAAATCACATAATTAGAATTATATATTATTATATTATTATTATTATATTATTATGAATTAATTATTTATAATTATTATTATTATTTGATTATATCATTGTTAATTTATTATTATGAATATAATATAAATATTATTTATTATAATTATTATATTTGAATTTAACATTATTATATTATTATTATTATTATATTATTTTATTATTATTTTATTATTATTATTATTATTTTATTATTATTATTATTATTATTTTCATATTATTTTCAATATTCTTAACTCTGATGTTCTAGCTAAAGAATATTACCGGGATCAATGAAGATTCTCTGAAAGCAGGATTAATAAGGAGACTGACTATAATGAATTAATACACAACATGAATTATGTTTGCCATAAAAAGAAAAAGATATATTTGTTGTTTGATAAATCTTGGACAGGACGACTTCATGTCCAAGTCAATCTAGCTTACAAGAAAGGTAATAAATTTGTTACCTATTCCTTTTATCTATGATGGAAGAAAATCATCAAGAAGACCGGAACAACAACATTAAGGGGCGAACGACTGAAATTTCATGAAAATAATGTTATGTCAAAGCAGGTTATGGTATAGTAAGACACACTAAATATTTATGAGATCAAACATAATAATAAATGTGAATGTGGAATCTAAAGAAGGAAGATGAGTATAAGAAAATTATAGAATGAAAACAAGCGTAGAATAATTGTAGAAACCAGGAGAGCATTAATTAACAAGTGCAAAATGAAGATTTCAGACTCTCTGAAAGGAAAACCAAACTAAAAAGGGTTCACTGATATAATTCAAAGACCACTCAATGACTAAAGAATTATATTAATATTATTATTATTATTATTATTATTATTATTATTATTATTATTATTATTATTATTATTATTATTATTATTATTATTATTATTATTATTATTATTATATTACACAAATAAATTATATTTCCATTATTATTGATTATTATTATTATATATAGTTCCTCTATAATAGAGTATAACTTTCTTTTAATTATTTGTAATTATTAATTAGATTGTTATCAATTGATTATATTAAAATACAATATATATTATATATTATCATTATATTGTTATTTTATATTATTAGTATTTAAGATTGTTTTCATTTATATAATTGCTACAATTATTAATATAACTTATTATTATTATTATTATTATTATTATTATTAATTATTATTATTATTAATACACAAATGAAAATTATTATTACAGGAGTTGTGTAATAAAAGTAATTTAAAATGAATTAAAACTTTTGCTCTTTTAAACTTAATATGCTAAATTCATAATAACAGGAAACGAGTTTTAGCATGTCCGCAAATATTGTGTTGTTTTTAAAGGAAAAAGAAAGAGCAGCTTCCTTTCAATAATATAAACAAAATAATGGACGAATAAAAAAAAAAGAAAGAAAAAAAGAAAAAACAAACAACAAAAAAACAACAAAAAAGAAAAAAAAGTTTTTTTTTTTTCATTCTGTTTTTAAACTTTAAGGGGAGGTTTTGAAATAAAACTAAAATTTATACTATATATTCGAATGCTTGAATTATATATTAACTTATTATTATTATTATTATTATATTATTATTAATACTATTATTATATTATTATTATTGAATTATTGATATTATTTTAATATATCATATATTATTAATTATAATAGATATATTATTATTATTATTTTTTTAATTTACACATAATAATAGATATAAAAAGTAAAATATATATTCCAAAAATATAATACTAAGATATATATAATATAAATATATTATATATATAAAGATAGTATAAATATATATATATAAGTAATATATATTATATATAGATATATAATATATATAATATATTATGATATAATAATATAAATAGATAAATATATATATATATATATAATAATATATATAAATATATATATAATATAAAGTAAAGTATAAATATAAATATAATAAAGAATAAATAAAGTATATATAATTATATAATCACATATAATATTATAGTATATATATATAGAAGTATATAAAATATATATATATACCTTATATAATATATATATATATAAAATATACTTATAGTATATATATATAGATATGATATATGAATAACTATATATAATAATATATATATATTATAATATATATAAAAACTTTATATTACAATATATTGATAATATATAATTATAATACTATTATATATATATCATTGATATATAAATATATTATATAATATATATATTATAAAATATAATAATCCCAATCATATATATATAATTATCTATCTATATATATACTAATATAAAATAAATATATATAATATAATAGATATATATATTACAACTAATGAAATATAATATAAACTATACACTTATAAATTGTTTTTAGTCAATTGAAGAGGAACAGCACCATAGGGTCTTTGTGATTTCGCAAACCCCTAATTTTGTGTAAGAATACGGAAATACTTCAACAATATTGTTCATCAAACAGCAAAGAATATATGATACATTCGCAAGTACTTATGTATTGCAGAGAAGGAAAAGATTTAGAGTAGTTGAAGAAAGAACTATATTTAAGTTCTTCTGAGCTTAGAGATCACGCAATATTAAATTATAATTACATTGCATTTATTAATACATAATATAGATTTCTTTATACGCTTGTTCGAAAAACTTAAACAAGGATTTTTGATAATCTCCATAATAAGGAGAATTTTAAGATAACAATAAAAACATACATAAAAATATTTTTCATATTTATAAATATAGTAATTAATCAACATAAATTCTAGCTAACCTGAATAATAATAATAACAATTAATAATAATAATAATTAATAAAATAATAATCACATAATCTATAATTATAATTATACATTTAATTATATAAAATTATAAATTATAATTATAACTTATAATCTACAATATAATATAATTATAATTATGATTAAGATTATATAATATATATTGATAATTATATATATAACCGCCCTCTAGAAGAGCACAATCCATATCTCAAAAACTGAACAAGAGCTACAGGGGAAAAGGAATATTTCATCTGATGTGCTGGCAACATTTTAGTGCGGAAAAAAAATAAAAATAAAATTAAAATAAAAATAAAAATTAAAAAAATAAAAAAATAAAATAAAACAAAATTGGCTATTTTTTTGGGGGAGCTCAGAGCTGGCGAGCATTCATAAGTATATACTATATAATATCCTCTATAATATATTATAAATAATATATAATATATAATAATATAATTTATATATATATAATATATATATATTATACTATATATATATATATAATATAGTAATATTATTTTGCATAAGGTATTTACACGGCAATGACAGGTAGGGGCTCCGACGCCGAACGGGGAAACACCAGGGGGGGACGTATTTCTACCTTTATACCCCGATAGGGAGGAGGGCGGAGAAACCCCCCTCGACAACCCAAAATACCCACAATGAGCGGGGGTACCGGCCAGACCCTCCCCGGAGCAGGGGGATTATAGTCCTAACCCCGTAGCTTTCCCGGCAGCGAGAGACCCTGACCCTTGGCCATCGGATCGCCAGGTAAATATGAGCCCTTGGGGTATTCGTATAGTTAAAAGACAAAAAAAATAACAAAATTAGATAGAAAAGTCTATGTTTCAATTTTATTAACGCCAGATTAACGATTATTTAGCAAAAAAGAGACTCTCAAATGCAGGACCGATTATCTACCTACACCTTCACTATATTACTATACATTATTAACATAATATTTTTATTGTTCTTATTTTTTACAATTTTCAAATCTAAACTATCTTTTACCAGAGAATTCAAACACAAATAAAAATGTAATTACCCTTTTCCCTGATAGCTATTGTAGAGTTTTTATGAGTTTTTTTCTTGTATTATTTTACAATCTCCCAGTCGAGGCATAAAAATAACTCCAACATTAACGTATACCAAAGACATTCGAAGCAATGTATTCCTATTTCCAAATTCGCTAAGCGAAACGGACATAGACCAACACAGCTGAATACTAGTAGCTATTGTATATTATGGTATTGTGCCTCTTCTAAGAAAAAAAATAAACTTTGTTTAAAAAGTAAAGCTTAAACCTCAAGGACTTTAAAACACATTGAACATACGATACAAGCCAGAGATTGAGGTAAGTTAAAAGGTCAAAGAGACAGAAATATACAAATTTTGAGAATATGACACAATTATGACAGAGACCAGATGATAGAACGACAGATATACAGCACAAAAAATAATTTACATTTACATTAAATTCTTTATATTTAAATGGTTTTCCAAAAACTTGTGAAATTCAACTATTTTATACTTTTTCCTAAGCTCCTTCACAGGAGATCAAAACAAAGTCCGCATGACATGCAATAAAATTAAATGAATATATTTAAAATAGAACACAAAAGAAAAAGGCGCGAATGGCAGTTCTTGCTGCATAATAGAATACAGAATACCAACTTTAACATCTACACTTTTTTTTATTGTGGTTGGCGATAATCAAAGATAATTTTATAAAGATAACATTAGAAACAAAGACCATTGTAATACAAAAGAAAATGATAATCAATAAAACACATCATTATATCATGTATAAAAATCTATATCAAACACGATATATATATATATATATTGGTGACTCTTATTTAAAGTATTTTCATAATATAATAATATATAACAAAAGAAAAAGTAGTAATCAAAAACAGTACATAAAATCTAGTTAAAAATCATATCAAACAGAAACTTATAATTATAACATATATATAAACCTCAGTGCACCTCAATTTATTATTATTAACCGGAAACTCAGAAGATGTTTATGTATTCTGACAGCAAACCATACTCTGTTCCCTCTTCTTATTGTCTTTATCCTCAGTTTTTAGTCAAAACCTGTTGTTTTTGCCTAGTGTGCTCACTGATGTCTGCTTTGCTCTCTTGTCCTTGATTTGTAGACTTCCTAATTTTCTACCTAATGGCTCAAGTTATCTTGTCAATCTATTATTAAATTTAAAATATAGTTATTCGTAAATAGACTTGTTCTCAGCTATAAAGCTCCAACAACCTGACTATATGCTATACATTCTTCCGCACATACACTACAAAGGACTCTAAAGTTAGAACACGTTCTCTTCGGTTCTTTACCATTTCTTTGAAATCGTCAATCTTTGTGATTTCATCGTCAATGACTTTCCTCTAATTCTCAAGGTACAAATGGTAAATCTGCATACCACTTATCTATCCAGAATGACCTCAATCAGTTGGTGCAGCTCACTACTCGTATCTCTAATTGTCTTGGAGATGAACCGAACTTTATAGACTTTTTCCTAATATCTAATCCTTCTCCTTGTTTTGTTAAAAACTTTTCTTCTCTGAGGTCCTCCAATCCCTTTCTTTTTTCTGTGTCCTGTTCAATCTCTTAAAATCTTCCTCAGGAAAAATCCCAGTCACCTTATTATAAGAGTAAAATCATTTTTTATGGCTAATTTTACACGGTATTGTACTTAATCAGTCTACAACTTACCGATTCGTACTTCTTTACGAATATCCTCATACGAGCATGACTACTCTATGCTTCCGCGGAAGGGGAAACTCGGAGTATGCTGAACATATTAAGCATTTAATCTGACATTAGTTCTCACTCACCATTCATAAACAAGTGAATATTTTCAACCATATCTACTTACCAATTTACTCTCTGTACTACATTACCTCACCCAAGCATCTGTACACATCTTATTCATTTTTCCATTCTATTATATTTTATTATATTTTATTATATTATTATATTTTATTATATTATATATTAACTTATATTTTATCCCGGAATTTCGTAAAATATATTTTCCGTGACACTAAATAATCTCTTTTCCAACGTAGTAAAATACCAATAGTAGAGTTTCCTCGGCTTC
>JABUQX010046190.1:20000-32169 GCA_015478945.1 Trachelipus rathkii | reverse complement strand
TTTATTTTTTCACCATTTAAATCTTCCAGATAATATAACTTTAAACTATCACGACTGAATGGTCGGATATTGTGGACTTTAAAAACTTCCGTAGTCCAACCGGATTCATATCCTTTTCTAAACCTTTCTTCTGTTCGAGAAACTCTTACATAATCGTTTACCTTTATTCCTGAATTATCTTTTATTTTGTTTTCTTTTTCACCCATATGCGCCATACGTCCTCTAGTTTTTGACATCTCTAAAGGAGTTGACTTTATAGTTCTATGGTAAGACCTGTTATAGGAATAAGCCAGATCGTCCAGTATATCAATATATTTAAAAGTATTCATTTTAGTAAAATACCTATGCATGCGTTCTTTAATAGTACGTTGGACTCTTTCAACTATTGCCGCTTTGTTTACGGAAAATGTATTGTAATAGCTTATACCATACTCCCAGAGCATCTCCTGAAACTCTCGCCCCTTGAATTCCATTCCTGAATCTGTCCAAAATGATTTAGGTGTTCTCCGCTCGTCCTCTATAATTTCAAGTACAGCATCGGCGACTGTAGCTGATCTTTTATCTTTTACAGGCCTTCAACCACAAGTATCTAGAGTATACGTCAATTGTAAAAAGTATATATTGAAAACCTTCATTATAAGAGCTGTATTTAATCATTTCCGATAAATCTAACTGCCATATGCTATCGAGCTGCGGAGATATGGTTTTCCGTGTAGGAAATTTTTTTCTTACAGGTTTATGTAGAGTAAATGCCTCTTCACCCTCCAAATATGCTTTTAACTCTTTTTTCTCAATATTAGGATACCTTAAAGCAAACCTAGTGAAACCCCCAAAACTATTTGGCTCCCTCAGATTGAAGTAATACTTATCAACTACTTCCTTTGCTCCATGTTGTCTACTGACACACGTGTAAGCGTTATATATATAAATATAATATATAATATATATATATATATATATAATATATATATAATATATATATATATATAATATATATATATATATATATATATATATAATTTGTCACAAAAAATGTGATATTAGGTCGCAAGGGATAAAGAAAGAGAAAAAGATTTAAAATAACACATTTATTTATACACAAACATTACAGCTAAATAAATATATATATTATATATATATAATATAATATATATATATATATATATATATATATATATATATATATATATATATATAATATATATATATATATATTATATATATATATATTATATATATGATAATGCATAATTACGATTTAATCCAAACTATGCCTATTATAAGGTGTTTTTCTTGATTCGTCCTCTGGTAACACGTTTAAATTTATCTGATGCGTAAGAAGTGCCTGATGGACTTGAATCAGGTCTTGGCGTAACGGGGATATTATCTAAGTCTGCTAATCGCGTTGTATTTAAGATTAAACTTCTGGGAAAATTAATAGTCTGAAGTTCTTGTTTGATATCATTCCATCCTTTTACAGGGCCTTTCTTCCAGTTACGTGAGAGATCAGCTATCAAGTCCACAATATTTGATCCTTTAACTATTTCATCATCAATTACGATCTGCCCCGCTTCATTCAAAGTTAATTGGTCTTTTAAAATATTATATAAAGCTATTCCTGATTTACGCACTCTAATAGGTAAGCTCTCCTCTAGGATATTTTTAAATTTATCTTCATTTTTCACTTCAAGTTTTACTTCATTAGGAATATCTACATTATCGGTTAGCGGAATACGTAGGGATTGATGTAGATGCAAGTCTTTAAGATCTATCAATTTTTGTATGGCATCCTGGTATAAGAGGCGTTTCTCATGGATGTTAACGTCTGAATTTAATATCCTGTACACTTCTTTCTCATATTTGGTTATCTGTTCAACTTTAGGATCATATAAGCTAGGAGGTAGAGGCTGCTGGAAAGATAATGAGTCGTTCACAATATAAGGATTCTGTTGGTGCGCAACTGTTGCTGCTGATGTGAAAGAGGTTGTAATGTCATTGCATTGGGCTGTAATATTGCGTGTATGGGGGCTGTGAATGATGAAACTGTGATTGGGATTTTGCCACAGTGTGCGGCCCAAAACTGGCCATATTGAGGTTTGTGAATGATGGAATCTTGAGGGAACTGGAATTTCTGTGCAAATGCTGTATTAATTTATACTTCATTTTCTTCATACTCATATATGAAGTTACAGCAACCTTCTTCATTTATGGGCAACCACTTAGTTATCAGGGGAGCTATAACGGAGAAAAGTAAGGGCAGGAATACTCCTCCTCCTTTCTGAAGTAATTTCTTTTTATTTTTCAAATTTTTAATGTTGAGGGAGAGTTTTTAATGATGTTTCTATAACGACGTAGCTTTACCTTCTGAGGGCCTGTTTAAAGGAACATTTCCTTTTATAGGATTTTACAGACTTCACATACACACTGGATGAATTTCTCATCCTCACTAATTAGTTTAAACGTTTTCAGATGGTTTCCAACTTTTAAATGTTTATAAGAGGAAATACTTTGCAACTTAGAGCACTTCATTATTTCAGGTATGTATACAGTTTCTATCTCATAGGGGCAGAATGTTGGTACGGAGCAGCACTCTGTGCGTGTTTTTTTGGGGTGAAGTTCACACATCAAAGTAACCGTGGGCGATCGAAGAAACCTCTTAATATACTTTAAGAACTCTTCTTTGAGGGAAACATTTGAGTTGCCCAATACATTAATTGGACTCATGTTCTCTCTCTGGCCAAACAACAGTAAATACTGTGTGTTTAAAGAAACACTTTCGCATATGCTTGCTTTGATGAAAAATATTCTGTGTTATGAAAAACACAGAGATATTTAGATGGTGAGAATAAACTGTGAACGCTTCTGCTATTTCCAAATTCAATTTGTGCATTAAATCATCTAATACAATAATTTTGTGTCCATGTATATTGTCCAGCGACCTAATATCGTATATGCCTTCGTGAAATTGAATAACATCTTTATATTCTTTAAATTTTTCCTGATAAACATTATAACACCATATTATTTTTACAGGTGCTTGTTCAAAAATCTCCATTTCCTTTAAAATATTTAATAATAGAAAGGTTTTACCACAGCCTGTCGGACCAGCTACAAGACATGTAGCCGGACTTCGGAACGTAAATTTCTCCACA
Organism: Trachelipus rathkii; assembly: GCA_015478945.1. Lineage (NCBI taxonomy): Eukaryota > Metazoa > Arthropoda > Malacostraca > Isopoda > Trachelipodidae > Trachelipus > Trachelipus rathkii. The sequence goes on along the minus strand of JABUQX010046190.1, from coordinate 29,017 downwards.
TCCATACTCGTTAAGTGAATAATGAATAATGAGATTAATTTAAAGCTGTAAAGCAGTTAAAGTACATGTTTTAATAAAATTCCTTCCCACTTTGATTAAAATAAAATGTTTATATAACAGAAACTCTGTGTGTTTTTATTCTTACATTACAAATTAAAAATAAAAAAGTATTAAAACAAAAATAAAAATAGAAATAATAAATAAAAAGTAAATAAAAAAAAATATAAAGAAACATAATGTTAATAAATATATGAGTTAAAGCAGTAAAGCAGGAAAGCAGTAAGCAGGTAAACAGAAAGTTAAAGCAGTAAAGAGAAAGTTAAAGAGTTAAAGCAGAAGTTAAAAACAGTAAAGCCAGTAAAAACAAAAAGCAATACTAATCCCCTAGGTAACACCTCTATTGATTTACTGATTTACTGCTTTAAGGTATGTAATGTTAATAAATATATGAGTTATAGCAGTAAAACATGTAGAGTTAAAGCAGTAAAACATGAGTTAAAGCAGTAAAAACATGAGTTAAAGCAGTTAAGCAGTAAAACAAAAGCATACTAATCCCCCTAGGTGTTAGGTAACACCCCTATTGATTTACTGATTTACTGCTTTAAAGGTATGTAATTTATTTGAGTTAAAGCAGTAAAACATAGAGTTAAAGCAGTAAAGCAGTAAAACAAAAGCATACTAATCCCCTAGGTGTTAGGTAATAACACCTCTATTGATTTACTGATTTACTGCTTTAAGTATGTAAAGTATAATGTTTTTAATAAAAATTCGCTACAATTGAGCTAAAATGAATGGACCTCATAGTATATGTTGAAACGAAATTTCTTTGAATAGTTTACATTGATATCTTATTTTTCGTTCACGCGGGAATTTTGCGTCTGCGGACGCACGCGGCGGGGGTTACGCGGAAATATTGCGCTGCGGGCGCACGCGGCGGGCGGTTTCGCCAACGGTGTTCACCTGCCGACGCGGGACTCGGATCGGAAACGTGTTGCGGTCACGTTCTCAACTGTGTAATCTTATAGATATATATTCTGTCATTGCTATAAGTGTTTATAAAATACTAAATGTCGTAGTAGGAAGCATTCTAGCAGATTGTAATGTACACCATTCGGTTCCTCATACCTTATTACCTAGGGATAGACACCCATATTAGGGCTATTCTAGGCTCAGGGGAGGCTAGAAAAGGCTTGAAAAAAGTGGCAATCAGTTGGCACTATGTGGCATTCACTTGGCACTATGTGGCACTCACTTGGCACTCCTTGGCACTCACCTATGTGGCACTCATTTGGCACTCATTGGCACTCACTTGGCACTCACCTGCCACTATCTAATGCTCATAGAACACTAATAGACACTCCTTACGGTGATTGGGAACTAGGGGACGAGTGCCAGATGAGTGCCAGGTGAGTGCCAGGTGAGTGCCAATGAGTGCCAAGTGAGTGCCACATAGTGCCAAGTGAGTGCCACATAGTGCCAACTGAGTGCCACTTTTTTCAAGCCTTTTCTAGCCTCCCCTGAACCTCTGGAATAGCCCTAATATGGGTGTTCTACCCCTAGGAGTAATAAGTATGAGGAACCGAATGGTGTACATTACAATCTGCTAGAATGCTTCCTACTACGAGTTAGTATTTTTATAACACTTATAGCATGACAGAATATATATCTAAAGAGTTACACAGTTGAGACAGTGACCGCAAACGTTTCCGAGTCCGAGTCCGCGCCCGCAGGTCGCAATATTTCCGCGTACCCGCCCGCGCGTGCGCCCTCAGGCGCAATATTTCCGCGTAACCGCCGCCGCGTGCGTTCGCAGACGCAAAATTCCCGCGTGAACGAAAAAATATGATATCAATGTAAAATATTCAAAGAATTTCTTCAAATATACTACGAGTCAATCATTTTTACTACAATTGTACGGGAAATTTTATTAAAAACATATTTCTTTACATACCTTAAGCAGTAAATCAGTAAATCAATAGAGGTTTTATCTACCTAACACCTAGGGGATTAGTATGCTTTTGTTTTACTGCTTTACTGCTTTAACTTCTCTCAAGAATAATACATATACTTTCCATACCTTAAAGCAGTAAATCAGTAAATCAAAGAGATTGTTACCTAAACACCTAGGGATTAGATGCTTTTTGTTTTTTACTGCTTTACTTTGCTTTAACTCATGTTTTACTGCTTTAACTCAGTTTTACTGCTTTAACTCACATGTTTTACTGCTTTAACTCATATATTATTAACATTATTTTTCTTAAAGAAGTAAATCAGTAAATCAATAGAGGTGTTACCTAGGGGATTAGTATGCTTTTGTTTTACTGCTTTACTGCTTTAACTCATGTTTTACTGCTTTAACTTTCTGCTTTACTGCTTTAACTTTCTGCTTTACTGCTTTAACTTTCTGCTTTACTGCTTTAACTCATATATTTATTAACATTTATGTTTTCTTTATATTTTTTTTTTATTACTTTTATTTATTATTTCTATTTTTATTTTTGTTTTAATACTTTTTATTTTTAATTTGTATGTAAGAATAAAATCACAGAGTTTCTGTTATATAAACATTTTATTTTAATAAAATTGACGAAATTTTATTAAAAACATGTACTTTACTGCTTTACAGCATTAATTAATCTCATTATTCATTATTCACTTAACGAGTATGGATGTGGAGAAATTTACGTTCCGAAGTCCGGCTACATGTCTTGTAGCTGGTCCGACAGGCTGTGGTAAAACCTTTCTATTATTAAATATTTTAAAGGAAATGGAGATTTTTGAACAAGCACCTGTAAAAATAATATGGTGTTATAATGTTTATCAGGAAAAATTTAAAGAATATAAAGATGTTATTCAATTTCACGAAGGCATATACGATATTAGGTCGCTGGACAATATACATGGACACAAAATTATTATATTAGATGATTTAATGCACAAATTGAATTTGGAAATAGCAGAAGCGTTCACAGTTTATTCTCACCATCTAAATATCTCTGTGTTTTTCATAACACAGAATATTTTTCATCAAAGCAAGCATATGCGAAGTGTTTCTTTAAACACACAGTATTTACTGTTGTTTGGCCAGAGAAGAGACATGAGTCAAATTAATGTATTGGCAACTCAAATGTTTCCCCTTCAAAGGAAAGAGTTCTTAAAAGTATATAAAGAGGTTACTTCGATCCCCCACGGTTATTTGATGTGTGAACTTCACCCCAAAAACACGCACAGAGTGCTGCTCCGTACCAACATTCTGCCCTATGAGATAGAAACTGTATACATACCTGAATAATGAGTGCTCTAGTTGCAAAGTATTTACCTCTTATAAAAAAATTTAAAAAGTTGAAACCATCTGAAAAACGTAAACTAATTAGTGAGGATGAGAAATTCATCCAGTGTGTATGTGAAGTCTGTTTAAATCTTATAAAAGGAAATGTTCCTTTAAACAGGCCTCAGAAGGTAAAGCTACGTCGTTATAGAAACATCATTAAAAAACTCTCCCTCAACATTAAAAATTTGAAAAATAAAAAGAAGTTACTACAGAGAGGAGGAGGAGTATTCCTGCCATTACTCTTCTCCGTTATAGCTCCCCTGATAACTAAGTGGTTGTCCCCATAATGAAGAAGGTTGCTGTACTTCCATATAATGAGTATGAGAAAATGAAGTATAATAATACAACATCTGTACAGAATTCATTTTCTCATACTCATTCTATCGAAGTACACAACCTCAATATGGCCAGTTATTGCCGCACACTGTGCAAAATCCACAATCACAGTTTCATCATTCACAGCCCCCATACACGCAAATATTACAGCCCAATGCATTGACATTACAACCTCTTTCACATCAGCAGCAACAGTTGCACCAACAGAATCCTTATATTGTGAACGACTCATTATCTTTCCAGCAGCCTCTACCTCCTAGCTTATATGATCCTAAAGTTGAACAGATAACCAAATATGAGAAAGAAGTGTACAGGATATTAAATTCAGACGTTAACATCCATGAGAAACGCCTCTTATACCAGGATGCCATACAAAAATTGATAGATCTTAAAGACTTGCATCTACATCCATCCCTACGTATTCCGCTAACCGATAATGTAGATATTCCTAATGAAGTAAAACTTGAAGTGAAAAATGAAGATAAATTTAAAAATATCCTAGAGGAGAGCTTACCTATTAGAGTGCGTAAATCAGGAATAGCTTTATATAATATTTTAAAAGACCAATTAACTTTGAATGAAGCAGGGCAGATCGTAATTGATGATGAAATAGTTAAAGGATCAAATATTGTGGATTTGATAGCTGATCTCTCACGTAAACTGGAAGAAAGGCCCTGTAAAAGGATGGAATGATATCAAACAAGAACTTCAGACTATTAATTTTCCCAGAAGTTTAATCTTAAATACAACGCGATTAGCAGACTTAGATAATATCCCCGTTACGCCAAGACCTGATTCAAGTCCATCAGGCACTTCTTACGCATCAGATAAATTTAAACGTGTTACCAGAGGACGAACAAGAAAAACACCTTATAATAGGCATAGTTGGATTAAATCGTAATTATGCATTATCATATATATTATATATATAATATATATAATATATATATATATATATTATAATATATATTATATATATATATATATAGTGATTATATTATTAGTATATATAGTTTAGTATATACTATTTATTATATATATATATATGTATTTAGCTGTAATGTTTTGTGTATAAATAAATGTTATTTTAAATCTTTTTCTCTTTTCTTTATCCCTGCGACCTAATTATCACAATTTTTTGTGACAAATATATATTATATATATTTACATATTATATAATTATATATATATATATATATTATATATATTATATATATATTATATATATATATATATTATATTATTAATATATAACGCTTACACGTGTGTCAGTAGACAACATGGAGGCGAAGGAGGTAGTTGATAAGTATTACTTCAATCTGAGGGAGCCAAATAGTTTTGGGGGTTTCACTAGGTTTGCTTTAAGGTATCCTAATATTGAGAAAAAAGAGTTAAAAGCATATTTGGAGGGTGAAGAGGCATTTACTCTACATAAACCTGTAAGAAAAAAATTTCCTACACGGAAAACCATATCTCCGCAGCTCGATAGCATATGGCAGTTAGATTTATCGGAAATGATTAAATACAGCTCTTATAATGAAGGTTTTCAATATATACTTTTTACAATTGACGTATACTCTAGATACTTGTGGTTGAGGCCAATAAAAGATAAAAGATCAGCTACAGTCGCCGATGCTGTACTTGAAATTATAGAGGACGAGCGGAGAACACCTAAATCATTTTGGACAGATTCAGGAATGGAATTCAAGGGGCGAGAGTTTCAGGAGATGCTCTGGGAGTATGGTATAAGCTATTACAATACATTTTCCGTGTAACAAAGCGCAATAGTTGAAAGAGTCCCGAACGCTACTATTAAAGAACGCATGCATAGTATTTTACTAAATTGAAATACTTTTATTAATATATTGTATACTGTGACGATCTGGCTTTTCTTATAACAGGTTCTTACCATAGAACTTATAATAGTTTCAACTTCCTTTAAGAGATGGTTCAAAAACTTAGGAGGGACGTATGCGGCATTATGTGGTGAGAAAAGAAAAGCAATTAAAGATAATATCAGGAATAAAGGAATACAGATATGTTAAGAGTTTCTCGGAAACAGAAGAAATGTTTTAGTAAAAGGATATGATCCTGGTGACTCTACGGAAGTTTTATAGAGTCCACATATTATCACGACCATTCAGTCGTGATATGTTTTAAATAGTTATATTATCTGGAAGATTTAAATGGTGAAAAAATAAAAGGCGGATTTTATAAACAGGAAATACAAAAAGTAAGGTTCAATCCTGTAACTCATGAATATAAAATTGAAAAAATATTAGCTACGAGAGGTAAAGGAAAAAATAAGCAGTTACTTGTGAAATGGAGGGGATATCCTGCCAAGTTTAATACTTATATAAAAGCAAGTGAAGTTAAGAATCATTAATCAGTTGTCATTATAATCATGGAGAGTGTAGATCACTTTTATATAACTCTGCCTTCTTCAGCCTCCTTGGATTTACATCCTGATAATAAACTCTCGGATTTTACAACTGTGCTAATGAATCCTATACAGCTTGAAAGAGAGGCATACGAAGTAGGATTATGTGAAATGATATTAAATACGGACATAGAAAATTTACCTCACAATCTATTCTGGATGGGGGTGTACAGAAGTGTAGAATGTGTTGAAACTATATTACAAGTGGAAGATACTCGTTATCTGAAAAGGACTACAATTGCCAAAAAGCTGAATACGACAACATTTGCTACAAAAGAATACTTCTTTGAAGAATTTACTTTGCGGAGGTCATATTTTAAATCGGTGCCTGCTATTTTTAGTCATTTAAACGTTCTCTTTGATATGAGTATTATGTGTAAGGACTTGGTATACAAAACTGAAATGCGTACCTATGAAGATAAAGTAATAATATCTTTAAGTTCAAAAGTAAATGTAAACCTACGAGACCGGGACATGTTTTTTCTCGAACGATCACCATGGCAGCGTAAACATATTCGTAGACGTGATGCTGAGTTGGATATACTTCATGATATCCCTACTATGTTGAAGAGGGTTATACTATCTGTGGAGAATAACCGCATGACTCCACATGAACTAAAAGATGAAGCAGATCGAGTACTGCATTATACATGTACCCCATCCGAGATGCTCAATCATCCAGGTATGGCTTATGTATATACAAATATAATTGATCATCAATATGTAGGTAATACTAAAGCTCCTTTATTAAGAGTAGTATATTTTCCCAAAGAGAGTAAAGTTATAACATTCCCTAATGTTCATTATCTACCTCTGAATAGATCAAATTTTGACTCTGTACGCGTGCATATAAAAGATGTAGAAGGAAATCCTTTTCCCTTTACATACGGTGCATTGTTATGCAAAGTTCATATTAGAAAGAAACAGATGCAGTAATTACAGCATAATGGAATATATAAGAGGTGTAGTCAGATATATTTTTCATTCATTAACATACTCTCACAGTGTAAAGATAGTATAAGAAAGATACTCCTGTAATAATGGACGAAGAAAGGGTATTCAGGGGAACAAAAATGCAGAGGGGGTATGGCCTTGGTGGATTTTTTGCCAAGCTATGGAGAAGTGCAAGGCCTCTACTCAGGAAAGGCGGGGAATATATAGGTAAAAAAGCTATAAGAACAGGTTTGCATACTATTCAAGATATTGCTGCAGGAAATAATCCTCGTACAGCTTTAAAAAGACGTATAGCCGATGTTTCAGATGAAATGTTGGATGATGTTAAGCGTAAAATAAGACGTAAAATGTCAGGACAAGGTCGAGGGATCAAGAAGATTGTCATAAAGAAAAAGACTAAGCGGAAAAAAACTCTAAAGAAAAAATGTATTGATGTATTTGCTATTTAATTACTAACTGATAACTTTTATACGATGTGTGTATATAAGTAAGGTTTTTCATGAAAATGTTCATTATACGTCCAGAGCTCGCACATGCAAGATGCATTTCCTTCATCCTTCTAGTCCTGATTGTTGTAAGAGTGAATTGGATCTCTTCTCCATGAACCCTACACAGATTAGCGTTAGCGAGTCCAACTTTATCAGTATTAATCCTCTGCATTCAATTACCAATACAGATGTTCCTCTAGAGTTCAATATTCCAGGCACTTCTGATCAATACCTAGACCCCTCTAATGTGTTTTTATATGTAAAAACGAAATTGACAAAACCTGATGGTACAGATCTTCCTACGGGTGATGACCATATAGTATATACAGAATCAAATTTCCTGTATACATGTTTCACCCAGGTTGAAGTCTATCTTAACGGAACTTCACTAGGTGCATCAGCGGCTAATTATCCTTATAGAAGCTATATAGAACATTTGTTAAATTATTCAGACGATGCTAAACAATCTCATCTCAAATCATGTGGTTTTTATAGCTTCAAAGATGAAGCTGCACATATAGATAAAGCAGCTAAAGTCATAAATAATACTTATGAATTTTACGGTCGATTAAATGGCGATATCTTCTCTCAAGAAAGACTCATTCTACCATCTGTAGATACTAGAATCATTTTATCACGGTCAAATCCTAAATTTGCTCTTAAAATAAAAAGTAAACCTACTGCTACAGCTGTATGTCCAGAACCTGCTTTCAAACTGTTGGAGGCTTATCTCTATGTCAGAAAAGTGAAATTATCACCACAGCGTCATTTGGAAATTGAAAATTCGCTTTTGAATACTACAGCAAAGTACCCTATTAAGAGAGTTGAAACCAAGATATTTAATTTCACTCAAGGATTATCGAGTATCAATATCCCTAACATTGTGAACGGAAATTTACCACAGAAAGTAATAATAGGGATTGTGGAACATGAAGCCTTCTCCGGGAATTATAAAAAGTCACCCTATAAATTCACACCTTTCGGCCTTAGAGGTATCAGTTTACATGTGAATGGACTGCCTCACGGACGTGATTATGAAATGTTATACAACGGAGACCTATCTCTCTGTACTCGACCTTTTTACGACTTAATAGCCAATACTGTATCATGTAATGATAGTGGGACAGGCTTAAATCTTGAAGAATACGCAAAGAATAGTAATTTAATATGCCTACGATCTCACCGCAGACCTTTCAGCTTGTAACGCTAATCATTTAAACATTTTGAGAAAGGGGACATTAGGGTTAAGTCTCTCCTTTGGTGGAAGTCTACAATCACCCATCACTGTAGTGGTCTATCTTGAACATCCTCAACTCATTGAGATTGACAGAGTACGCAACGTACTTTTGAATTATTAAAGATGAATGAAGAGGAAATAAAATCGGTGTTTAAAAATGAACCTCGCTTTTTAGGAGTGTTTGCTATTAACGAAATAATCTCTGTAAAGTTGGAGAAGGATACCTGCTTC
>JABUQX010046190.1:0-5000 GCA_015478945.1 Trachelipus rathkii | reverse complement strand
GGATTGTCGTGAACTTGTTCATAAAATATAATACACCTTTCCCTAGTTCCTGCTGATGTAGAGCGAATATTTAGTATTGGTGGGATATTTTGAGGGCAAGAGGTGTGCCTTAACTGCTTTTAATTTTGAGCATCTAATCTTTTTGAAAGGTAATATCTCTTGTTCTTTGACGAATACATTGAAGAGGAAGAGGAAAATTTTGAGATTTTGTAAATATTTCATTCATACTCATTAATATTATAAATAAATTTTTGTAAGAATATATAATATTTTAGTATTTTAATATTTAAAACCTTTGTGAAGCGCACATTATTATCGAAAGATGTGCGGGAGTGCGGACTGCGGACGCCCGGATGCGATGGCGGAGTTGATGTCTGAATAGCGAGAGGTTAGCGACTTGTTTCTCAAAGGCGGAGGCTGCTAGCGACTACCCCTAATGAGCGGGATCTGCCACCTCTGATATATATGATATATTCTATTATATATATATATATATATATATAATATATAATATATAGTATATATATATATATATATATATATATATATATATATATATATAATATATATATATATATAATATATATATATATATATATATATATATAATATTAATTTTGGCGATAAATATATAGAAGATAGCATATTATAATAAGCTAGCTTTAAAAAGCGATAGATTCTTAGCCAAATATTTTAAAGCATTTAAAAAAATAAATATAAATCTTATAGATAAATCTTATAATCCACACACCATAAGCATCCAAAGATGTCAAAATATTTTTTAAGAGCAATTAAAAATGTTATCTTATAAATACTTCTTGAATGAAACGGGCGAAAGGAGAAATCCCCGAAAATTGGAGCTTGTTTCCAAGGAACAAATTACCATTTTAATGAAAATGAGTTGTTTTATTTTACGTGTGTTTGTCGTACAAAAATAGAAATGACCTATTTAAAGCCCCCGCAGAGGTGTTAATAATCGTTGTGAAAAAAACTTTTGATATATAAAAAGGTTTGTGTATTTAAAATTTCAAACTGAAATATTATATTATATATTATATATATTATATATTAATATAGTATATATATATATATATATATATATAAATATATATATAATATATATATAATATATATATATATTATATATATATATATATATAAATTATATATATATATTATAATATATATATATATATATATATTATACTATATATATATATATATATATAATATATATATATATATATATATATATATAATATATATATAGATATATAAGTGAGTAGGGGGTGGATTCCGGACGCAAATGACCGCGACCTTTTTTTGAACCCAAAGCGACCTCTTTTGAGCTCGAATTTTTACCTGACCTTGAACTTTTTTTGGCCTTGACCTTTTTGGCCTTTGACCTTTTTTTCGACAACCTTGTTAGTTCTTCATGGCGTCAATTTAGGCCCACGTTATTTTTCGCAACCCTAATTTTGCAACCCTTCGAAGAAGAACCCCAATTTTTCGCGAACCCTGATTTTTGGCACCCTCGAAGAAGGGTTGCGCAAACGGTGCCTAAGCAACCGTTGTACGTATCCCCCCTATTTTCCCCCCTAATTTTTCCGACCATGGGTCAATTTTGCCCACCCTAATTTTGATCTTCATTTAGGGCTTAGCCCTATTTTTTTTTTATGTCTTAACCTTTTGTCCTTCCCCTTTGCTCCAAAGTTTGACAGATACTGGGTCAATTTTTACCCACGTTAATTTTTTGTCCTTTCATGCGTCAATTTTGACCCACTGTAATTTATGTCCTTCCTTTAGGGCTTAGCCCCTTTTTGAGTTCTTAACCTTGTGTTGACCTATATTTTGAGTCCTTGACCTGCCATATAGCCATGCGGTCATTTTTGCCACGCCAATTTTCTGGCCACTCGTGCCCCACCCGCACATATTTCGTTCCTAAACTTGAACGCAGTGTATGGATCTATCGCTAACTTGAAACACCTGACACACACACCACACACACACACACACACACAACACACACACACACAACACACACACTTATACACAACATTCACTATGACCACTTATACACACATTCCACTATCATACATTTACCCCATATACACTTACATTGGTACACTCTATTCACACGTACAAACACACGAACCAACCTTTTGGTCTTCCATGGGTCAATTTTGACCCACGATTTAATTTTTGTCCTTCCTTTAGGACTAGCCCTTTTTTGATCTCTTAACCTGTTTGACCATTATATTTCAGCCTTGACCCTGCCATCTATACCATGGGTCAATTTTACCCCACCCTAATTCAACTTTGATGGTTCCAATCACCGTAAGAATTACCTAGGATGTTCATTAGGTGTTCTATGAGTATTAAGACGAGTGCCAGACGTGAGCTGCAAGTGAGTGCCAATGAAAAAAACAGTGCAATGAGTTCAAGTGAGTGCCAATGATTGCCAATGTGAGTTGCCACCATAGTGCCAGTGAGTTGCCCAACAAGTGCCAACTGTAGTGCCACTTTTCAAGCCTTTTAGCCTCCCCTGAGCCTACAATAGCCCTAATATGGGTGTCTACCCCCAGGTAATAAGGTATGAGGAAACCGAATGTGTGTACATTACAATTCTGCTAGAATGCTCTACTTACGAGTTTAGTATTTTAAACACTTATAGCATGACAGACAGTATATATCTAAAGAGTTACACAGTGAGGACAGTGACCCGCAAACTTTCCGAGGTCCGTAGTCCGCGTCCGCATGAGTGAAACACCGTGCGAAACCGCCCGCCGCGTTGCGCCCGCAGGCGGCAATATTTCCCGCCCGCCCGTTGCGCCCGCAGGCGCCAATATTCCGCGTAACCGCCGCCGCGTGCGGTCCGCAGACGCAAAATTCCCGCCTGCGAACGAAAAAAATGATATCAATGGTAAACTATTCAAAGAATTCTTTCAAATATACTATGATCATTCATTTTTACTACAATTGATACGAAATTTTATTAAAAAAATATACTTTACATACCTTAAAGCAGTAAATCAGTAAATCAAATAGAGTGTTATTACCTAACACCTAGGGGATTAGTATGCTTTGTTTACGCTTTACTGCTTTAACTCTCTGCTTTACTGCTTTAACTCATATACATTACATTACCTAAAGCAGTAAATCAGTAACAACAATAGAGGTGTTACCTAACAACCTAGGGAATTAGTATGCTTTTGTTTTTGACTGCTTTACTGCTTTAACTCCATGTTTTACTGCTTTAACTCATTTTTACTGCTTTAACTCACACATTGTTTACGCTTAACTCATATATTTATAACATTATGTTTTCTTGTAAATCACTAAATCAATAGAGGTGTTACTACCTAACAAGTATGCTTTTGTTTACTGCTTTACTGTTTAACTTCTGCTTTACTGCTTTAACTTTCTGCTTTACTGCTTTTAACTCATATTTACTGCTCTAACTTTCTGCTTTACTGCTTTACTTCATATATTTATAACATTATGTTTTCTTTTATATTTTTGTTTTATTACTTTTTATTTATTTATTCTATTTATTTTGTATTTAATACTTTTTATTTTTTATTTTAATGTAAGAATAAAAACACACAGAGTTTCTGTTATATAAACATTTTATTTTAATAAAATTGCTACGAAATTTTATTAAAACCTTTTTATATTATACGAGTTTAAGGGAAGTAAATCGCGTTTTTCATTTAAAGCATTTATTTCATAATCAGAAACTATAAAATCATTGACATACAAATTTTTAGCATCAAATATATTTACAAGTTTATAAAAACATACATTATTTAAAAAACATATAATGAAATAAATACAATAGACTCCACATAAAATGGAATATAAGGGTTGAACAGGGTAAGACATAGTTTTTACACAGCTTACATTATTATATTTTAAAAATAAGTAATATAATGATTATTCAATATAAATTTTAAGTTCAAAGAATCAATTATGTGAACAGTATCGTTTTGTGCTCTATAAACGGAAATCCAATGTCCTGTTGAGGTGATGTGACGAGGCAATGTATTGAATATGAAGCAGTTATCCTTCTCCAACTTTACAGAGTTTAGTTCGTTAATAGCAAACACTCCTAAAAAGCGAGGTTCATTTTAAACACGATTTTATTTTCCTCTTCATTCATCTTTAATATCAAAAGTACGATTGCGTTACTCGTTCAATTTCAATTGAGTTAGGATGCTCAAGATTAGACCACTACAGTGATGGTGATTGTAGACTCGAATCAAAAGAGAGACTTAGTCCTAGGGTACCCTTTCTCAAAATGTTTAAATAATAGGTTAAAAGCTGAAAGGTCTGCAGTAAGATCATAGGGTATAAATTACTATTCTTTGGGTATTCTTCAAGATTTAAACCTGTCCCACTAACATTACATGATACAGTATTGGCTATTAAGTCGCAAAAAGGTCGAGTACAGAGAGATAGATCTCCGTTGTATAACATTTCATAATCCGTCCGTGAGGCAGTCCATTCACATGTAAAACTGATACCTCTAAGGCCGAAAGTGTGAATTGATAGGGTTGACTTTTTATAAATTCCCGGGAAGGCTTCATGTTTCCACAATCCTATTATACTTTCTTGGAAAATTCAGTTCACAATGTAGGATATTGATACTCGATATCCTTGAGTGAAATATAAAATCTTGGTTTTCAACTCTCTTATAGGGGACTTTGTGTAGTATTCAAAAGCAATTTTTCAATTTCCAAATGACGCTGTGGTGATAATCACTTTTGCTGACATAGAGATAAGCTCCAACAGTTTAAAAGTATGTTCTGACATATCAGCTGTAGCAGATAGGTTTACTTTTTATCTTTAAGAGCACAAAATTTCAGGATTAGACCGTATAAAATGATTCTAGTATCTACAGATGTTAGAATGAGTCTTTCTTGAGAGAAATATCGCCATTTAATCGACCGAAAAATTCATAAGTATTATTTAGACTTTAGCGCTTTATCTATATGTGC
>JABUQX010046189.1:20000-23566 GCA_015478945.1 Trachelipus rathkii | reverse complement strand
ATGTGAACATTATTAGTAATATTGTTATTGATTTTTGGAATGGTTTGCTGCAGGGGTTTTAGAGTGATTCCCTTGCAGCATTTAAGAAGAGATTGAATAGGTAGCTGTATGGAGGGTTTTAGTATCATATATTACCTATATTTTGACAAAATTAAATTGGCAGGTTTAGTTGTTATTTAAGATAAAACTGCATGTTATATCTAGGATGACAAACTTATTAAAAGCTTTGTGGTGTGGTTTGCACCTTAGCTATAGTTTTGCCTTAGTAGTACCTAGTTGGCATATATATATATATGGTAAATATCTAGTTTTTGATCAAAATATTTTCTGAAAAAATTTTCTGTTCCAAAAAATTTCTAAGTTCAGAAAAGTTAAGTTAGATTTGTTAGGTTTTTTAAGGAAATTGTTTAGTGGCAAACTTCTGGCATAATTCCAGAAGCTTGCCACTAGAGAATATTTATTAAGCTCTGAGTAGAGAAATTTTTTTTGAACTTAAAATCTCTTGAGAAAATTTAGTTAAACAGATATTTACATATATATATATATATATATATATATATATATATATATATATATATATATATATATATATATATATATATATATATATATATATATATATATATATATATATATATATATATATATATATATATATATATATATTATATTGGCATTTGTTTGGGATATTGTACTGCAAAAGACTTAGGGTTGATTGCAAGCGTAGGTATTAGGTTATGCATGTTGCATGGATATGTACATGATAAATATTTAGTTTGACTGGGATAGTCTAGACTCATGTGGCTTCTTACTGTCTCTTTATTTTCCATGTTCTAATTTAGAGTAGGTGTAATTATTTATTTCCCTAATATCTAAAACCTTAATGATATAGTAAAAATTAGGAAAAATAATATATATATATATATATATATATATATATATATATATATATATATATATATATATATATATATATATATATATATATATATATATATATATATATATATATATATATATATATATATATACAAATTTTTAACCTGCAGATCCAAAACTAAAATTAAATCATTAAGATTATTATTTTAGTTTCAATATTAATTTTTTGGGTTTGCAAAAATTTAAATTTGTATTGGCGCTAAAATTTATGAACTTAAATTCTATAACCATTAATTTAACTTTTTTATATTTATAGACAATATCATCTCTCTCTATGTAGTAGCTAAGTACTTTATACATTGCTTATTCAATTACTTTTCTTGTGCTTGTGGTCCTTATAGATGTATTGTAATGGTATCCTAGTAAAAAATATATATTTTGTTTCATGTTAAGAATATTAGAAACAAAGTTAAACTAAAATAAAGTCAGTAAAATTTTATTAACTTTTTTTTAATTATATTTTGTTATATAATTACTACAACTATAATATTACAACTACGAATATGCATTAAATATATGGTTATATCACTTAAATTTTTATCTATTTATTTTTATTTTTTATAATTTTAAGAATATATTCAGTTAGATAAAGGATTGGTTAAGCTTCTCCTATACCGTACATATATATATATATATATATATAGTGCTGTTACATAAAATGAGACCACCCATTTTAGTTACATAAAAAAAAGACCAGCCCGTATCTCAGCATATATGAGGTCTAGAACAAAAAAATTTGGAGAGCCCATTATCCCGATTGAATATGATTGAAAAAAAGTGTTAAAATGGTTTGAAATCGATTTTTTGATTTTTGGGAAATTTTTTAAAATTTTCAAAATTTCACAATTTTTGGACCCATTTTGGTTGAGTTTTTTGGGGGTTTTCCATCGTTAGCTGTATTAAGAAACCTAGAAATTATTACCATATGTAATTAATTTATGTTAGTCCCATCCTTGATCTCATCCCACAACAAATTTTGTGAAATTTTATGCAGCCCATCAACACACAGGGACCGTCGAACTGGGGTGTTAAAAAAAGACCATGTAACATAAAAAAAAAGACCACTTTCAAATTTTTTGAAAATTTGCAGGCATGCTGTCAACATGCTGTTGTTTTTTTCATTATGTTAGTGTGGGATAAAAAAAAAAAAAAAAAAAAAGTTACAAAAAAAAAAACGTTACATAAAAAAAGACCACCCAATTTTTGTATTTTTTTATTTTATATATATATATATATATATATATATATATATATATATATATATATATATATATATATATATATATATATATATATATATATATATATATATAGATATATATCTATGCAATATATTTATATATATATATATATATATATATATATATATATATATATATATATATATATATATATATATATATATAACGTCAGTGAGTGACCCACCTTTTAGAGGGTGATGGGTTACTCTAAATATTGACATTTTATTACGATATAATTAATTTTTAATATAATAAATAGTTACTTATATTAAGTAAAAATTAAAATAAAAATAAATTTATATGAAAATACAAATTCCAAAAAATGTCAAAAATTTGTCCCAGGAGGGGTGAATGGATCACATTTTATTCTTATTTTATGTATCATTATTGACATTTTATTACTTATTACTAATTTTAATATAGTCAAAAGTGTATAGAAAGTAAAAATTAAAATATAAAAATTGAATTTATATGTAAAAGAATATTTTAAACAGTTATGGTCAGATTCACCCCTCAATGGTGGTCCGATTCTACCCTCCAAATTGATCTGAATTAGCTTTATTTAAAATTTAATAAAACTATTATTATTAAATTACATTATTATTATTTTTTGTGCTTATGACCTACTATTGGGCCTTTATTTTCAAAAAAAAAAAAAATTCCAAAAAGTGCATTAGGGGAAAGTCGGGAGACGAAGTTATAACTAAAGTGGTCCAAGTCACCCCGCCCGACGGGTATATATATATTCCTTCTTTCCTAGCATTAACCACCTTATAATTAAATTTATAAGTTTAAAAAATAAATGGACCCAATGGACCCTAGTAACATGGAGACAGTTTCAGTTATTGGACAGAAAGTGGTCAGAGTTCTAGCAGGTTCAGGTCTCGAAAACATCACTGTTTTGGCGGCCTGTAATGCTGCGGGTGAACATCTGGCACCACTGATCATCTATTCCTCACAGGCGACAGATCTTTCAACGATTCCTGCAGACTGGGTCAGAAATCAATTATTTCATGGCATATTATTACTAAATACATGAAAAGGAAGAAGAAGATTTGTGGACTGATGTTTTTGAAAATGATAGCCAAGAATTGTTGAACTCCATGTTACAAGTTAAGACCCTCTTAAACAGAGTTGACTGGAGAGAGACTATCCAAGACAAGGTCTTTGCTGTCAACTTTGACAAACCTACCAAGTATTACCTTGGCAGGTTGCAACATGTATTTTCCCACGATGAAGGGGAAGACGTTAGCACTGTATCATTCCATTTCCTCAGTTTTCTAGGTGATGGACGATTCTGTGTTAAAAAGTCTGTGGTCCCAGAAACTGTCCCTGCTTCCCAAATATTCTTTGGGCCAATAGAGAATACTTTGGCAGCAGGAAAAT
>JABUQX010046189.1:0-17500 GCA_015478945.1 Trachelipus rathkii | reverse complement strand
TATATATATATATATATATATTATTTTGTTAAAAAGAATAATAAATAAAATTTACAATTTTAAAAAATTAGGTGGTCACACTTTGTCTGGTCCTGATGCATAAAGCAGATACATTAGATGAACTTGTTCCTGACTGGAAGAGAAAGATTGTCAATCCAAACTCCAGTTACAGAAGATGGATTTTCATTTCCAACTGAAAAAGAGTAGTATTAAATTATTCCTATATTACCTGGTGAGTGTGAAATATGTTGAATTATCTAATACTTTGTTGGAACTGAAATTTCTTTAGATAAATTTTAAAGCTCTTTAATAGCTTTGATTAGATTTGAGTTTGATAAACAATGTGGAAAGATTAGAACTTTAAAAATTTTATAATTTGGTGTGAGAAAACTGATGTAGTGTTAACAGAAGAATCTGTTGCGAGAGCTTTGAAGGTTAAAAAAGATGATGATGAAGAATGATTATGTTAGGTAACAAATTCAAAGGAGAAATGAGCAATAATAAATGCGATTCTTAGTTGAATTATGCTGCCTTTGCAAATCTGTTGTGCGGGAGGAATGTTCATTGGATACTGTTTAAAATTTTTAGTTGAGAATATTAGAAAGTGAGGCGACATTAATTTGGTATATCCGTGTATGTGTATTGTTGTTAGTATGCATAGTTTAGTATGATAAAAAAAAGTTAGAGCATGTAAGTGATGATAAAAGTCATGAGAAGTAAGGAATTGTATTTGTTAGTAAATTTAATAAATTGTGTTTTCTACTACTAAGTAGGAATAATTTACCAATGAGTGCTTGGAAAGTTCGACCTGGTTGTACCTATTTGACCCCGATGGGATGACGTATACAGTTGTGCATTGATTTGCTGGAATAGAATGAATGAGATGCTACAAATTATAATAAGATAAGGTTTTCATGTGGGTATAGAGTGAGCGTTGGATATTTTGAGACCTTTAAGATTGATTTTCAGTAATATAACTTAACTTAGTTTTTGAGAGAGAGAGAGAGAGAAGAGATAAGATGATGAGAGAGAGATGATTAGAGGATTTGAGAGATGAGAGAGAGATGTAAAGAGAAGAGATGATGAGAGAGAGAGAGTAGAGAGTAGAGAGAGAAGGAGAAGTTTGTTTGAGAGATTGAGAGAGATTTTGAAAGCAGAATGAGAAGTTTAAGAGAGTTAAGAGTGATGGAAGAGATGTGAGAGAATAGAGAAGAGAAGAAAAAATGTAAGAATAAGAGAATAGAAGAAATGTAGAAAAGAGGAGAGATAGTAGAGATATTATGATAGAGGAGATGAGAAGAGAGAGAGAGAGATTGAAGAGTATGTGAATTGGAGAGAGTACTACTGTGTGGAGGGAGAGGGAGAGGGGAAGGAGAGGGAGAGGGTATGAGGGTTGAGTAATTTGGAGTATATGTAGAAAGAGTATCGTATATTGAGATGAGTAATGAAGATAATATAGAGATAGAGATTATGATATATATCATATTATAGGTATAAAGCTATAAGAGATAGGTAAGTATAGATATAAGTATATATACCGCTTGTTATATATTAGTATATACATATATAAGTCCACATATACATATGAGATTGAGAAGATTACGGGATGAGAGAGATAGAGATAGATAAGTAAGGAGGAGAGAGGAGAGAGAGGAGAAGAAAGAGTAAGGGAGAGGATAGGTAACGTATATTTATTTAGCATAAATAGAGTCACATATATTATTTATATATATAATATAGTAGTATATATATATATATATAGTGAGTAAGAGAGGATGAGGGAGGGAATGTAATGTATATAAGAAGGATTTATATATATAAGATAGTAGTAGAGAATATATAGAATATTTAGTTACGTGGGATGATACACTTAAAAGGGATTTAGAGAGGTAAAGAGAGAGGAGATATATAGATATAGTATATAATATATAGATATATTAT
Source organism: Trachelipus rathkii (assembly GCA_015478945.1). Taxonomy (NCBI): domain Eukaryota; kingdom Metazoa; phylum Arthropoda; class Malacostraca; order Isopoda; family Trachelipodidae; genus Trachelipus; species Trachelipus rathkii. The sequence goes on along the minus strand of JABUQX010046189.1, from coordinate 15,559 downwards.
ATATATATATATAATAGCTTAATAAGATATAGTATATATATAAATAGAGATAGGAATATATAAATATAGAATATAAATAGGATATTATAGTTATATATATAGAAGAGAGAGAGAGAGGAGAGATAGTAAGTAGAAGAGAGAGTAAGTATGTATAAGATGATATAATAGAATATGTAGAATGATATAGAAGTATAGAGAGATTATTATATAGGTAGGATACGAGTATAAGAGATAGATAGGAATGAGGAGATATATAGAGTATATAGAAGAGAGATGTATAAGAGGAGGAGAGTATGGATGAGAGATCGGCTAGAGTATAGAGATTTTGTTAGGAATTGTATTAAGAGACCATATTGATTTATTAAGTTTTATTGATATTTTTAATTTCGCCAGTAGGTCTTATTTTAAAATTTTAATTTAAAAAAATAAAATTGTTAATTACCTAGTTATAATTTAAGCTTATTTTATCATCATTTATCCTTTTCTGATTTAATATTTTATTCTCATATTACCCAGGATTTAGTATTAGATTTTTAGAACTCAAATGATTTCAAACCCACAACTAGTAGAGGGCTTTTTTTAATTTATTCCTCTATTCATGAAGGGTGTGAAACTTGTCAGGAAATTTTCTTGGGGTTTTTAACTTCTCCATTTTTTACTATAAAGCAATTTTTTCTAATAAAAATCTTAAAAAAGAATATTTTATTCTTATTTATTAACAGGTATGCCAATGTATAATCATGGAAATCAAGTTGTTAGACTCGGCCATTTTGTTCGGTGGCTTTCAGAATATGCTGAAAATCTTGGTGTTGAAGTGTATCCAGGAACCCCTGCCTCTGAAATTTTATACAATGAAGATGGCTCTGTAAATGGCAAGCACAGCTGACTTGTGATCGCTAAAGACGTTCTGCCAAAATCATAAAACATCACGGATCAAATGGTTAACCACTACATGGCATCATTATGATAGTAAATAATATTCAATTTGTTAGATCAAACTTGGAAGATATAATTTTTTTTTCAGTTGATCGCTCTGTATATTTATTTATTATATTCATTTATTATATCTATTATTATCTTATTTATTATTATATTTTATATATTATTATATTATTATTATTATTATTGTTTTAAATTCTTTGAGAGGATAGTGTGTCTTGGCGCGAGGGAGATGGCAATCCAAAGCAAATTCACAGACTCTTTTGCGAGTTAGTTGGTTGCACTGACACTTGGCAAAACAACTTATTATAAAAAAACCTAGCTGTTAAGCTTTTCAAGTTTCAAATTGTCTCTGTATAGGTTAAAAGAATTGTGGGATACTACCAGGAAAATCAATAACCGGGAGAGGTGGGCACACCTTGGATGGCCATTGGACAGGTGCATTTATTATTTTATTATTATTATTACTATTATTATTAATTTAGTTTTATTATATTATTTATTTATTATTTTATGTGTGATTTTTAATTATTATTTTGAAAAAATTTATATCAGCTTTCTAATTATGTGAGTTTGCTAAGCCTTTCCAATTCCTAAAGTATCATACTCCTACGGATGATTGATAATTTAGGACTATCTAAGAATAAAATAGAACACTGCTTTCTGAAACTTTTAATCTAATATGTTCGCTGGCCGCTGTCAGGCCTCATCAGAGGACGATTCTAAACTATTAAACATAATATGAAACAATTAATATTAAATCTAAAAATACAATTGATCAAGTAACAAATTAAAAGTTTTATAACTAACGTTAAATCTAAGACCCTTAAGTAATAATTTTATCAATACGAGAGAGATTATCTAGCCCAAACCTAAAAAATGTTCCAAAATTTTCATTCTTGTACTTGATGTGATAATGGCTTGTACATTTTTAGAGGCGACTCAGCAGCTCAATTCCAAAAACAAATTCCCTGCGTCTGTGTATGTTGAAAATTAGAAATGTCAATTGGGTTTTGGGGGTTCCTGTGACTTGTTTTGCAAGTAGAAACTTTGTGCTTTTGTTTCTTTTTTTTTTTTTTTTTAGGTATTTATGGTTTTTTTTACTTTTTTATTTTTTTTATTTTTTTTTATTTTATTTTTTTTTTTTTTTTTTTTTTTTTTTTTTTTTTTTTTTTTTTTTTTTTTTTTTTTTTTTTTTTTTTTATTTTTTTATAAATATTGTTTTAATTTTTCTTTTATTTAAAATTCTCCTTATATTTTTTTATAGATATTTTGGACTGTATATTTATTTAATTCTTCGTAGTTTTATTGTAGTAATTATTTGAATTTTATTGATTGTATTCTTATTTTATATTTCTTCGTTTTCGATGTTATCTGTAGAACATACCAATTATTTTTTGTTGAAATCTTTAGAAAAAAAAAAAAGTAAAAAAAAAAAAAATTTATAATTCGGCAACATAAAGAATAACTAATGTTGTGAGACAAGACCGTTTGCGCTACAAGAATTTAGTGGTAACCGATAGTCAGAGGCATTACAGCAATTTTATTACAGTGAAAAATTGGACCTACTTGACTACATGTCTCACATTCTCCTTATCCACTGTTCTTTCAGAAAGACACAGAGAAGATTTCAATGGCTCGATACGTACCAATCTAAGTTTTCTTCTTAGCGTATTAGATTTGGACTTGATGTGTTATTGAATTATTTCTGTAACCTATATTTTCATAATTAAATCTATCCATCGTTAATCTGAAAAAGAAAGTCAAGATATCCCTTTAATCTTCATAGCTTTCTTCGAGATTTATCTTATAGTTTGTAAAGTTTCTATATGATTTTATCTAGCAGACAATGGTAGGAGAAGTTTATTTATTTATCAAGATTTCTGTCTAATTCTGAGAGATCTGCGTCAAAAGTTTCACAGCTTCAGTAGCAAATGTCGGATTCAACTAGCCTACTATGCAAGTTAAAAGTTTGTGGGAATTAGTCGTTTGTAAAGTAGAGGGTAAATGTGAACTGAAAATGGATTATGGGCCTTTGTCAGTTAGGTGTTTTGGACGTTAGGCAGTGACTTGGTGCAGGCCACTTGGTTCAATAGAAGGAAGTTAAAGTCTAAGAATTGGAAGGAATTATTTTTCAGATTTTTTCAAAAGTAAATTTAGGACACTTAAATTTTGTTCATCAATTAAAAATCATTTATCAATTACCAACGTTTCGATGTATCACACGAATGGGTCTGCTAAAAATATTTCGTAATTATAGTCCGAGAATGAAGATTTATTTTGCTTAAACTAAGTTTCATATGCGACATGTAGAAATCAGCGAACGTTGGCAAGAGGGAACCCATGGATAGCACCATCCACCTGAATATATGTTTTTCTATCGAATTCAAAAGGAGTACTATAGTCAGTTGCATTTTGGTTAGAATTCCCTTCTTTTTAATACCAGCACTTACTCACACCTATAAATCCGGTACGTGTACCAAGAAGGATGTTGGACAGTTCGTGTCTAATATTCATCTCCAATGTAATCCCTTCACGTCATTTGTGAAACGCTTTCCCACACATCTACAGCAAATAAATTCTTGTATGTGGTGTTAACATTATATCCAAACGCAATCTCCCTATTAAGTTAAAAATATATATTCAATTAATTATCTATTTATGATAACTCTATTTTATTATCTATTCATTAGCAGCAATATATTTCACCCACCACCATACCCATCCATTCATTATTATTATTATATTATATCTTATCTTATTATGTATTATTATATTAGAAGCCCATTTATCTGTCAGTTGTATCCCACCTAATTTTTTATACTTGACTATTTTTTATAATTCGTACGCCACTCACACGTACTGTAACACTAACCACCAAATTACCAATGGACAATAACCAAGCTCTATCTTGCTTTTACTTAGTTCTATCATATTCCATTATAATACTACATTGATTTTTATTACTGTATAACTTACTTATTACTATTATCCCCCCACTCCCCACCACCGAGCAAAGAAAACGCGTGTTGTCCGAACACCAGCCAACAAACCCCCTATAACATCCCCCTGCTCTACTCTTACGCCTCACGACCCAGTCCTAAGGATCACCAACCCACAAAACACATCAACCATAACATCACCACCCAAAGTGGGTGAACATTAACACTTACCTCAACACAACGCGCGCAACGATCGCTACCCCACGACAAGCCACACCAAAACGACCCCAACCCAAAAGCCAACAACAACATTATTATTATAAAAGTGTTGTTATTATTATATTTATTTATTATTTATTATATTTTATTATTATTAAGTGCGTTTAGGAGTAGGATGTGTGGACCATCTTTACATTTGAACAATGATTTTGAGAAAAATGAGGGAAAGAAGAATAAATTGTATTATAGCGTTTTATGATTTGCAACAGGTGTACAGCTCATTGCAAGGTGTTAGTGATATCGGGTTTTGGTCAGCTTTGAATGAAAAGTATGTTAGATGAGCTTGTCATTGGTTATACAAAAGTAGGTCGTTATAACAAAGGCAACGCGAGTATGTATGTCTCTTGGTTTCAATTTAGGCTACAAAAATGCAAGAATAGCAGCACGGTGGGGTCGAGACAGGAACATGGTGCTACCGAGACAATAGACCCCCGCGAAACAATTGGAGATCGCGAACAGTGCAACAGCCAACGCCGTCCCAAACCCCCCCTGTCTATTCCAGCGATACATTTCGGCTCTCCTATCACCTTCGCGAAGACCACTCTACCGCAGGACGAGTTTAGCACGACAGAATTGCGAAAGAGACCCAGCCAACTTGCCAGACGGACAATCACACACAACAGCAGCAAGAGGCCGGGTAAGGACAAAGACTAAACGGTCACAGACTAAGAGTACCAAGGGTTATGGCTTGTCAGACGCTGAGAGATAGCCCTACGCCACGTATGAAACCCTTAATGTCTAATGGTGGATCCGCGGAACAAGTGTCTGCGAGTTTAATAACTAGGTATGTGGTCCTGACATGCGAAGATAGCGAGACACGGATGAATGCAGAGTGTAGCTGGAAACGTTCGCAAATGGCAAGGACAGAGCGTGGACGCATTAAACATGCGGTGGAATCTAAGAAGGACAAAGCGCTGGATTATGTGTGCGCCCATACGCCTCTCCGTGCTATAACCGATACCTTACTATCTCCTGCTACTGAGGACCATCCTAGAACGTGAGTGGTCCCGACTCATAATCCTTCCTTCGCCCTCGCACCTCGCGCTATCTACTAATAGATCTAAAGATTTCCACATGTGTGAAATGGACAATCTTAGCGGGCGTGCCTAGGCAGCTCGAGAAGAAGATTTGATAAAATGCAGGAATGAGACGTATTAGTAGAGCCTTGTGTGGTGTGAGAAACGGGAAACGAGGAAAATAAATGAACGAGAGTATCTCTAGCGTTCGTTTCTGGTCCTCGTCCTCATCTCCAGCATATCCCCAAACGTCATGTACGAGAATTGATCCAGCTCCCGCTTGGATGGATGAAACCTTTGTATATAGTTGGCTCGAGAAGCGCGGGAATTAATGACCAATACCACTCTAGTGGGCCCTTGCGTCGTGTCTGCTGTTCTCTCCCATGGTGTGAGTGACGCGTTAGAGTGCGAATGGTATTACGACTAGTAATAGCTCGGATGTTCACGTGCATCCGAAACGGCGTAAACAGTCCGTCTTAACGCGCCGAATCAATCTAACCTACAGTTACCCACCGCGAACGAGCTAACGTGCAGCCCCAGACATATCTTTGACTCTTATGGTTCCACCACGCGTTTCTCTCTCTTATCACTTCGTATTACCCTCAGAGTCTCACAGATACCGCTTTATCTATCTGAAAGATCTATACTAGTGAAACATACTAAAACCCAAATTTAGTCTTTCCTGCTATAACCACACCACTTATATCAACAAGTACAATAAGCTTGAGACTAAAGCCGCTTCGGTATCACTACATTCAAATTGTAAAAAATGATTCAAAGGTGTGCAAAGGAGATACCTCAAACACCTGCCTAAATTACTAGGAGCCCAAAATTTTATCTGAAACCAAGATCTCCAAACATGACAATACATATCTTAAAACAAATTCACGTATTTATTCTCTTGCTATTTACACATACTTAACAAATAATGAGAATAAAGCACTAGAGACTACATTTCATTTCACTAACAATCAATTAATAAAAATTTTTCACGATTGTGCAAAGGAAATATACCTCAAACACCTGCCCTAAATACCTAGGAGCCCACAATTTTAACCTTCTGAAAAACCGATTAACACCTCGAAGATATACATATTATAAAGACAAAATTCCTAAGATTTATCGTTCGCGTATTACAAACATAAAAAACAATGAATTAAATAAGCTTGACTACGCTTTATCACATACATCAAAATTGAATAACTTGTTTTTAAGTTAAAGCAAAGATTGTACCTCAAAACAACCTACCGTGAAATTACCAGGAGACCCAATTATTATCTGAAAACGATCTAACATGAAAATACCATTAAAAACCAAATTTTAAGATTTATCTTGCTTATTACAAATTAATAAAAGAATATAATTAAATAAGCTTGAAAACACCTATTTCACTCTCCAAATCAGAATATGAAATTTTTACGAAGGTGTGTCATAGGAGATACCTCAAACACTTGCTAAATTACCTAGGAACCCAAATTATTTATCTAAAAAACCGATCTAACAAATGAATACCATATTAAAACACATTGTAGATTTCCTGCTATTAAATATAACAATATAAAATAAGCTGACTCCGCTTTATACACTACATTCAAATTGTAAGGTTTTTCACAAGGTGTATGCTGCCAAAGGAAGATACCCTCCAAACACTGCTAAATACCGGAGCCCAAAATTATTATTGAAAACCGATCGATAACATTGAATCACCTATTTTAACAACAAATTATAGATTTCCCTTACATTACACATACTAACAATACCTAAATAAGACCTTGACATCCCAACCGCCCCTTACCTACATCACCCTACACTCCACGACAACCACTTAGCTAATATTTTTAACGGTTGGTCGGCAGAGGAAGACTCACACATCCAAAACACCGGCCTCAACTTAACCATAGGCAGCCCCAAATTATCTATCTGAACCAGTCTCAAAATGATCAATATTAAAACAAATTTTAGATTTCCTTGCTATTATACACATAAACAATATAAATAAGCCATGACTACGCTTTATCACTACATCAAATTGTAAAATTTTTCACGGTGGCACAAGGAGATACTCATCAAACACTGCCTAAATTATCCTAGCGAGCCCAAAATTACTGTATAATAGATTAAACCAAATTAAATTGGAAAATAACATATTTAAAACAAAAACTACATTTACTTCTATTACATATTAACAATATAAATAAGCTGATATATCCCTTTTATCATCAAATTGTAAATTTTCCATGGTTGTGCAAAGGAGATACCTTAACAAATTTAGATTTCTTAAATATCTAGGAGCCCAAAGTATTATCTGAAACCGATCTACATGAAATCATATTAAAACAAATTTAGATTTCCTTGTATTACACACATATAAACAATATAAATAAGCTTGACACGCTTTATCATGAACATCAAATTGTGTAAATATTTTCACGTTGTGCAAAGGAGGGAATTAAAACCTTTTTTCTAAACCCCCTCCAAATTAACTAGGAGCCAAATATTATCTGAAACCGATCTAACATGAATACATATTAAAACAAATTTAAGATTTCCTTACTCTTGCTATTATAACAATATAAATAAAGCCTTGACTACTTTTTATCACTACATTAAATTGCTAACATTTTTCTCGGTGAGGCAAATGAGATACCTTCAAACACCTACCCTAAATTACCTAGAGCCCAAATTATTAACTGAAAACCGATCTAACAATGAATACATATTTAAAACAAATTTAGATTCCTTTCTATTACTAATCATATAACAATATAAAATACAGCCATGACTATCGCTTATCACTACATCATAATGTAAATTTTCATGGTTGTGCAAGGAGGAGATAACTCAATCCACCTGCCTAAATTGCCTAGGAACCCAAATTATTATACCTAAAGATCCGCTCTAGCTATGTAATACATTCATGTGCAAATGTCAAATATCTTAACATATATCTTACTTCACTTAGAAACAATATTAAATAAGCTTGACTACCTTTATTACTACATCAAATTGTAAATTTTCACGGTTGTGCAAGGAGATACCTTAAATACAACCTGGCCTAAAATCTGACCTAGAGCCCAAATTTATTTCTGAAACCGAATCTAACATGAAATACTATTTTAACAAATTTTTAGATTTCTTTTGCTATTACACATATAAACAATATTAAATAGCTTGACTACTCTTTTCACTAAATAAATTTGTAAATTTTCTTCGGTTGTGCAAATGAGATCACCTTTAACACCTATCCTAAATTACCTAGGCAGCCCAATTATTATCTGAAACACTCGATCTCATACCATGTTTTAATACATATTAAAACGAATTTTGATTTCCTTACTATTACACATAAATAACTATAGTAAATAAGTTGACTTACGCTTTATCAACATTAGTTGTAATTTTCACGGTTTGTGGCAAAGGAGATACCTCAACACCTACCTAAATTACACTAGAGCCCAATTAATCTGAATCGACTCTAAACACTGAACATATTAAAACAAATTTATGTGCCTTGATTACACTTAAACAATATAAATAACTTGACTCGGCTTTCTATCCACCATGAATTTTTTAGATTGTCACGTTTGGGGCCAAGGGAGATACCTCAAAACACTGCCTAAATTACCTAGTAGCCCAAATCATTATATGAAACCGATCTACCATGAAAGTGATATTGTAAATTACAATTTGATGGGAGAACAATAAACTTTAACAATAAAAAGGCTTGAGAACTACAGCCTTATCACTTACATTAAATTTGAAGCACTCTTTCACGGTGTGTCAAAGAAGATAACCAAACACACTGATTAAATTACCTAGGAGGCCAAATTTATATCGATAACGATCTAAATGAATACATACTAAAACAATATTTAGGCTTTTCCTGGCTATTTACACATATAGTAATATATTAAATAAATTGATCTACAGGCTTATTACTACACAAATAATTGGGTTAAAATTTACAAGGTGGTGCAAAGAGAACCTCAAACCACACCTGGGCCTAAAATACCTAGGAAGCCAAATTATTATCTTAAACCGATCTTTAACAGAATACATATTAAACAAATTTAGAATTTCCTTCTGAATAAACCACAATCATTAACAAATATTATTACAGGCCCTTACTCACCAGAACCTCCGAACTCATCCCCACTGAATTTTCCACTGACAGCAAAGAGAGATCCTCCAAACACCGGCCTCAAACCTAACCCCAAACTTATCCTAAACCGATCTAACATGAATAACATTATAACAAATTTAGATTTCTTACATATGGTATATTTCCACACACCCCTCATCAACAATATAAATAAAGCTTGACTACGCTTATATCATACACATCAAATTGTAACTTTTTCTCGGTTGTGCAAATGATAAAAGCCTACCTTAAACACATGCCTAAATTACCTTAGGAGCCCAAATTATTATTCGAAAACCGATCTAACGTGAATACATACTATAACAAATTTAGAAAAAAACAGTTATTAACACATTTATAATAATATAAATAAGCTTGGATGCGCTTTATTACTACAATCAAATTCAAGCCCGTTAATATTATTCACGTTAGATCGGGGTTTCAGATTAATAATTTGGGCTCCTACGGGTAATTTAGTAAGGTCGTTTAAGGTATCTCATTTCGCACATAACCCGATGCAATTAAACCAGTTACAATTTATGTAGCTGACTCAAAGCGTTACGTACAAGCCTTATTATATTGTTATATGGTGGATATACGCAAGGTGAAATTCTAAAATTTGTTTTAATATTGTATTCTGTCTAGATCGGTTTCAGATAACTAATAATTGGGCTCCTAGTAATTTAGCAGGATGTTTTGAGAAATATCTCTCTTTGCCAATCATTTTCCGTGTGAAAAATTACAATATGATGTAGTGATTAAGCGCGAAGTCAAGCTGATTTATATTGTTATATGTGTAATTACAAGGAAGGGAAATCTAAATTTGTTTAATATGTACCTTCGATGTTAGACTCGGTTCAGACTAATAATTTGGCGCCAGCCCCCTAGGTCATTTTCAGGCTGTCTTGAGGTATCTACCTTTGACACAGGACCCCTGAAATTTTACCACAATAAATTGATTGTAAGAAAATATTTATAACGTAGTCTAGCGAATTATTTATATTGTTAATATGTAATAGTAGAGAAATCTAAATCTAAATTTGTTATAGAATGTTTTCATTTAGATCGGTTTCAGATATAATTTGGGCTCTCCTAGTTAATTTATGCAGGTGTTTTAGGTATCTTCTTTGCACAACCGTGAAAAATTTTACAATTTTTTGTTGACCAGTGATAAGCAGTTAGTCATACTTTTTCTATATTGTGTCCTACTATGGCTGTTAATAAAATCGAAAATCTAAACTTTGTTTGTAATATGTATTCATGTTTAGATCGGTTTCATATAATAATTTGGTCTGGTTCCTAGGTCATTTAGGCAGGTGTTTGAGGTATCTCTAATGCACAGCCGAACCGTAAAATATCTACAATTTCATGTAGTGAAAAGCGTAGTCGAACTTATTTATATTGTTATATGTGTAAATAGCAAGGAAAATTAAATTTGTAGTTTAATATGTTTATTATGTTAGATCGGGTTTCAGATAATAACTTTCGGGCTCCCTACGGATCTCCAAATTTCAAGAGCAAGAGTGTCTGAGGTATCTCCCTTTGCACAAACCGGTGAAAAAATTCTTACAAATCTTAATGGTAGCTGATAAAGCGTAGTCAAAACTTATTTATATTGTTATATGGGTAATAGCAAGGAAATCTAAATTTGTGTTAATTTGATATTGCTATTCATGTTAGATCGGGTTTCAGATTAATAATTTGGGCTCCTAGGTAATTGTATGGTAGGTTGTTTAAGCCCGGAAAAAATATTCTCATTTTGCACAACCGAGAAAATTGGTACAACTTTGATGTAGTGCATAAAACGCGTAGTCAAGCTTATTTATATTGTATTTGTGTAATAGCAAGGAAAATCTAAATTTGTTTAATACTGTATCATCAGTTTAAGATCGGTTTAGAATAATAATTTGGGCTCCTAAGGTAATTTAGGCACCAAGTAAATTTTTATAGGTATCTCCTTTGCAACTCGTAAGAAAACTTTATCAATTAGATTGAGTAATAAAAGCGTAAGTCAGCTTATTTTATCATTTTTTATATGTGTTGTAACTAGCCACACAGGACAATCTAAATTATTGTTTTAGATTCGTATTTTTCAATGCCTAGATCGGCTTTTAGATAACTTATAATTTGCGTTGTATTACGCTACGGCATTTTAGGACAGCGCTGCAGCGACCAAAAAACAAGCCACACCGCACGGCCATTGGGAAAGAATGTTTGGAGCGTATCTCCTTTGCAACACCATGAAATAAATGTTACAATTTGAATAGAGATACAGAGGCGATAGTCAATGAATTATTTAATATTAGTCCTAAGAGTCAGAAGAAGGAAAATCTAAATATGTCCCCCCCCTCTATAAAAATATGTATCTCAATGTTAGAATCGGTTCTCAGTTCCAATAATCTTGGGACTCCATAAAGGTCAATCTTGCGCTACCACGTGCTGTTTGACCCGGTATATCTCATTTGCACAACCGAAGAAAAATGTGTAACAATTTACCTGGTTGTCAGTGATCAGAAGGCCTAGTGCAAGGTCATTATTTATTGAGTAAATAATTGTTATATCCGTTAACTCCAGCAGGAAATCTAAATTTGTAATTTAATATAGTATTCATGTTAGATCATGACAAGTTTTCAGCTATAATAAAATTTAGGATGCTACGGATTATATTGTTCTTTAGGCCGGGCCTTTCGACGGTATCTCTACTTTGCTACAACGTGTAAAAAATATATTTTAGGTTCAATTTGATGAGTGATTAAAGCGTAGTCCAAGCCTTATTTATATTGTTATACATGTGTACTAGTGGCAAAGGAGAAAACTAAATTTTGTACCTTTTACCATTATTGTATCATAGCTAGATCGGTTTCAGATAATAATTTGCGGCTTCCATGACTATCATATAGGGACAGGGAGTAATGAGGTATCTCCTCTTGCCACAACCCAATGACATAAATTTCAAATTTGGTTTAGCTGATAAAGGGCTCACTCAAGCACTTATTCTATTATTGTATATGTGTAATAGCAAAGTCAATTAATTTCTTAATTTTTTTAATATATAGATATTCATTCTAGATAATTGGGATATTACATATAATAATTTGCGGCTCCTAGGTAATTTAGGCAAGGCTGCTTCTGAGAGGCTATCTCCTTTTGCACCAACGTCGAAAAATTACAATTTGATTGTAGTTCGAAAAAGCGTCAAGTCACCTCGTTCTTTCTATTGTTCTAACAATATTTTCCTATGGCTATAATCTACAATATTAATAATTTGTAGTATAAATTATGTAAATTCATATTATTAAGACTGGTTTCAACCCCGAGATAATAATTTGGCTAATGTTAATATTAGGGCAGGTCGTTATGAGGATATCTCCCTTATGTCACTATCACCGTAAAAAATTTACAACACCAAATTCTGCCTGAATTCAAAGGTCCCAAAGTTAGATGTGCGGAATATAATTACATGATTATATTCTACTATAACCGTGTTCAAACTTATGTTCTATATATATGCTTTCAGTTTTAGATCGTTTCAGATATTAATTTGTGGAGCTAATAGGTAATTTAGCAGGTGTTTGAGGTTTCAGGTATATCCTTTGCACAACCGTGAAACCCAACTTACTTAATTTGATGTTAGTGATATAAAACGCGGCAAGTCAAGCTAGTTAGTTAACATTATATTGGTGCTCATATGTGATAAATTAAGCAAGGGAAATCTAAATTTTGTATCTATAATCTAATCGCCTATTCAATGTTATGATCAACGGTTTTACGATACATAACTTTAGGATGTGCCTAGAGTAATTTAGGGCAGGTTGATTGGTGAGGTATCTCCTATGCCAACTTGAAACATTCCTAATTTGATATTAGTGTATAAATTGGTTTTCAAGCGTTTATTTATATTAATGTTTATCTGTTATATGTGTCCCAACTGGTGAGCAGAACATACTAAGAGTTTGATTTTAATATGATATTTGTCATGGTTAAAGCACTCGTGTCTTTTTCATAATTGGAATTTTGGGCTCCTAGGTTAAACCCCCAAAACATTTAGGTAGCGAAATGTTTATCCGTGGATATCGAGCCTCCATTCCAATCCCATTCTGCTCAACCAACCAACAACTCCGCCAGAAAAAGACGTACCAATTTTTTAGATGTAGTAGAAATACAAGTCAGTTGAAGTACAATTGCAATCTTAATATTCGATATATGGTGTAAAAATAAGCCAACGAAAATCTATGAATTTGTAAAAAATTTAATATATTATATGTATTCATCGAAATAGCCACGTCCGCGCTTTCAGATACATAAACCCATTTGGGGCTCCTAAGGTATTAGGCAGGTGTAATTGAGGTATCAATCCCCTTTGCCACACCAACGTGAAAAATTTACAAATATAATGACTGTATGATAAATCGCTAAGTCAAGCCCAACCTATACTCCTTATATAATGTTATATGTGCCTAATATAGAGCAGGAAATCTAAAAACATACTCTTAGTTTTAAATATGTAAAATCCATTTAGGCGATTAATCCGGTTATCTCAGGTACATTAAGTTATGATTATGAGAGTGCTCCGCTAACAAGGGTTATTATATTCCTAGGCAAGGTGTTTGATTGGTCATTCTCCGTATTAGACACAACCCTCTGCAAAAATTCTATACAATTTGATGTCTTCTTATTATGAGTTTTGATTTATAACAGCCGTCACAAGCTCCAAGCCCTTACAACCCTTATATTGCTTAATATGTGTCCATGCTTAAGCGCCAAAAACTAAAAAACTTCCTCCCGCTTATATAGTATGAGATGTATTAACCATCCTTGTTAGATCACGCAGTTTCACTCATAATTTGGGGCACTCCCTAGGCAATTTAAGGACAGAGTGTTTCATACAGTATCTGGCTCTATCACAACCACCGTGCAAACAATAAATATAATACAACAAAAATATACCAAAATAATGGTATGTTTTTTCATATCTGTACATATGTGTCAATAAACAAAAGGAAAATTAATCCTTAGCCAATTTGTTCTTCCAACTATGTATTCTTTGTATAAGCAATCGAGTCACTTCACTATAATAACTCATTAGAGGAATCCTTTCTAGGTAATTTAGCAGCCGAGTTTCCGCTTGGTAATTCTCCTTTGCTCACCAACCGTTGAAAAAAACCTACACCATTGATACTAGTAAGTGATAAAGCGTAGATCACAGAATTCTATATTATTATTATAGTCCATATTATTAATAAACTACCACACGAGAAACCTAAATTATTTGATTTTTTTAATATAGTAAATTCATGTAATGTTAGATGGTTTCAGATAATAATTTGGGCTCCTCATATATATATTTAGGCAGGTTGTTTGAGGTATCTCCTTTTGCACAACGTCGAACAAACTCTCTCACAAACCTTAACGAGTGCATAAACAAGCGTTCGTACAAAACTCCTATATTATATGTTATAACTCGTGTATAAGCAAGTGGAAACTCCTACATCTCTCTACCTTCGATGCCGAATAATCATGCTTAGATTCTCGCTTTCCCAGATAACCTATAATTTTCGGGCTCCTAAGGTAATTATAAGGCAGGTGTTTGAGCGATTTTACTCACCTTTACGCATACATTACCGTGAAAAATTGTAAAGACTTTGATAATCGTAAGTGACTAAAAGCGGAGTGTCTCATAGCCTTCTATTATATATTGTTCTTATTATGGTTTGATAATACGTGCAAGGAAATCTAAATAGTTTCTATACAATACATATATGTTCAAATTGATTGAGATCGGATTTATAGCATAGCAATATATTTCGGTCTCTCCTATAGGTATTATCTAAAGGCAGGTGTTTGAATGGTTAATATCTTCTTTGACACAACTTGCTTGAATTAATTTCATACTTGATATATTAAGTCGCCTACATGGTCTCATAACTTTTAAGTCACATCTATTTTTAATATTGTTTATATGTTGGCATATATAGCAACCGTGAATAAATCATATTAAATTTGTTTAAATGTTTAATTCATGTTAGATCAAGGTTCAAATTCAATAAATTTGGGGCTCCTAGGTAGATTATAGGTTTAGAGTGTCTTTTGAGGTATACTCATTTGACACAACCGAGAAAATGTTACAAATTTTAAATGTAGTGGATAAAAGCAGTAGGTCAAGGCTACTAATTAACAACGAATATATTGTTATACTGTGTAACTCAGCAAGGATAAATCTAAATAATTGCTTCTTAATATTG
>JABUQX010046188.1:5000-7500 GCA_015478945.1 Trachelipus rathkii | reverse complement strand
AAGATTTGAAGAGGTTTGAAAAGGTTTTAAGAGGTGTGAAGATTATGAAAATGTTTTAAGATGTTTGAAGTGATTTGAAGAAGTTTGTAGAGATTTGAAGAGGCTTGAAAAGGTTTGAAAAGGGTTGAAGAGTTTTGGAGAGGTTTGAAAAGCCTTAAATAGGTGTGAAGGGGTTTGAAAAGGCTTGAGAAGGTTAAAAGAGGTGCGAAGAGGTTTGAAGGGGTTTGAAGATATTTAAAGAGATTTGAAGGGGTTTGAAAAGGTTTGAAAAGAGTTGAAGAGGTTTAAAGAGGTATAAAGAAGTTTGAAAGGTTTGAAAAGGTTTGAAGAGTTTGAGAATTTTTAAAAAGGTGTGAAGGGATTCGAAGATATTTGAAAAGATTAGAAGAGGTTTGTAGAGATTTGAAGAGGTTTAAAGAGGTTTGAAAAGTGTTGAAGAGGTTTGAAGATATTTGAAAAGGTTTAAAGAGGTGTGAAGAAGTTTGAAGGCGTTTGAAGAGATTTGAAAAGGTTTAGAGAAATGTGAAAAGTTTGAAGGGATTTGAAGATGTTAAAAGAGATTTGAAGAGCTTTAGAAAGGTTTTAAAAGGTTCGAAGATGTTTGAAAAGGTTTAAAGAGAACTGAAAGAGTTTGAAAGGGTTTGAAGAGGTTTGAGAAGGTTTAAAGAGGTACGAAGAGGTTTGAAAAGGTTTGGTAATATTTGAAAGGATTTGAAGATGCCTGTAAAGATTTGAAGAAGTTTGAAAAGGTTTGAAAAGGTTTGAAGAGGTTTGAAGAGTTTGAACTGCAGTATAAATTTTCAGTAGCAAGTTGATATATTTTAAAAGGAATTAAAATGTAAATTTACAAATTCATATTAAAAAAAATATATACGTAAATAACTTTTTTAAAATCAAATAAAAATAAAAATAATTCGTTTATACCATTTTTGTAGAAATCGAGATATTAACAAAATATTTGTATTAGATTTTATTTTACAATTTATTTTATATATTTTATTTATAATTTTTTAAAAAAAATAATTTGTTTTATATAAATTGGTTTCGTTTACAAATTTTCTTTAACATTGTTTTTAGAAAGCCATAGAATGTAAGAATAAAGATTTGAAAGGGCCATATATATATATTAGTGATGGATCGAATAACCGCAACCGCAACCGCAAATGTGAAGCAACCGCACATATTTTGACAACCGCAACCGCGGTTGTCACTGGTCTACACAACCGCAACTGCAACCGCAACCGCGGTTTTTCCTGTCTTCACAACCGCAACTGCGGTTGTCATGAAATTTTTTTTTTTAAATACTCGCATATGCTATCAAAACTTTCTCTCTCTTTTTCTTCATTATATGAAAAACAAGGATTCGGTTTGTCTTTACTCCTCAAATACTTTTAAATAAAACAGCTTACTATTTCTGATTTTATACTAATTGAAAAATGTATTACCCTATTGGAGATATTTGAAGAGATTACTAAAAAGTTAAGCTTTTATTCGTCCTCTATATCATAAGTAATTCCTTTTATTGTGTCGTTAAAAACTATTCACCAGTCCTAAGATTTCGAGGCTGAAGAGGGAATTAAATCAGCTGTACAAACAATAAATTCGGAATTGACTCGAAGATTTGATAATTTTGAAAGAAATTCTTTTGTGTTTTATTTCATAAGCGATTCTTAGATGCTCGATATAACGGGAATTTTTTTACAACTTCTTATGTTTTGAAGGAAGTTCAGGAAGAAATAACAAAACAATGTAATGAACTTTCTTCAGAATATGAAAAAGATATATTTATTAACAGACATCCTTAAAGAATTTAAACTGCAGAAATAAAGCAACCCTCAACATCTAAGCCAAAAACTCTGCTTGAAGCCATGAATGCTCATTTAACATCAAGTAGTGATGATGATGATACAGAAATGTGTTAATGAAAGTGTTTTGGATAAAAAATAGCAAAATATCAAAAAGAAAAAAGGATCGATCCAGAAGATGATCCTCTAATGGAGAGGAAAGAAAAAAAAGAAGAAACGACTAGACATTCAGAGAATTGATAGATGTAGAGACCTTAAGATATATTATGACAAATAAGCCATCTAGTGATAGAGCCAAAAAAAAGAGAAAAGCGAACAACTATATAATAACAAAAAAAGACTGGCAAAATTATTAATAATGACGAGAGGAAAAGAAATATAAAAACAAGAGAGAAATGACAGAGAAAAAATACAGTATATTCCTATAACATATAAACCTTGCCGCTAGCTAAAATATCAACAATATACTACGCGATAAGACGATAGAGCCACCATTAGAATAACCGCGGAATACGTAAATCCAGATTTACCACAGGAGCGGGAAGGATGGGAGAAGACGGATAGTGTTCATTATTTTGCATGGATCCTCGATTACTGCACCCTGGTAATTCTTGAAGGCAGACAGGCTAAATTACACATTAAAACGACCGTATAGAAATTTTCAAAAAAGAAGTTAAATAATAATAATAAATATA
>JABUQX010046188.1:0-2500 GCA_015478945.1 Trachelipus rathkii | reverse complement strand
CGCACCTTCAGACACACCTATACATAAAGACACTCACCTACACACACAAACACACATATCTACACACACAAACCAACACACACGCACCTTGAGACACACCTGCACATAAACACACTCACCTACATACACAAACACACATATATCTACGCACACAAACCAACACACAAGAACACACACGCACCTTCAGACACACCTACACATAATCACACTCACCTACACACACAAACACACACACACCTATACACACACACCTACTGTACACACATTTACCAATACTCCCAATCTTCTTTTAAAACAGGTGAATATGATCTAATTAGAATGCAATGAAAAGACAAAAATTTCTTTTTCTATTTTTTAGATCAATTTCACAAGGCAATTTATTACGTAGATATTTTTCGCTCTATTTTTTTTCCTTCTTTTGATCTTAAGTTATTGGGCGAAAATAAAAGAAATCAAAATGATGTAAAAAGAAATTGAACGCCCATTTAATAAATAATCTAACGCATATATATATACAAATACAGACAAACACATATAAATATTTAAATAAAATATATATATATATATATATATATATATATATATATATATATATATATATATATATATATATATATATATATATATATATATATATATATATATATATATGTAACTTAGTTAAATATTTATGTCAGAAAATCTTAGTCACTCATTCCTTTTCAGAGTTAGAGGAGATAACACGGCAAAGATGAAATCAAGATCAAGGCAATGCCTCCAAGAAGACTTGGTAAGTAGCTACGTCATTTACCCAGTCGCACCATGATCCACCTTTGTAAAACGACCAATCTTGGTTAATATTCATAGCCAACTGAAGTTTTTATTTCTTAGCTCTCATTTACCTCACCATATTGGAAAAAAAGGAGGTAATTTCAGTATATATTTTAGCATATGTTTAACGTCATGAACCTATATTAAACACACCACCAAGTATTTATAATATTGCATGATTATAGTGAATGTGGTAGATGGGGGTGGGCTGAGGACGGTTGGACTACAATCCTCCCCTCAAATTTTGAAGAACTCTAAATCTTATTAAAAAATTTCAAATTGAAACAATGAAAAATGAGTAAAAACAGAAAATATCGCCCCCCCCCCATCCCCCTGAAAACAATTTTGTAAGTAGTGATTGCAGGTGTTGTCGGTAAAAATAATCTCAAAACATAATAACGGAAATATGAGAAAAATATTTCAAATTTGGACAAAAAGATTTTCAAAACAACAAGGATCAAAGCAAGTGACAAATTAACAATGATTAAAACAGAGAACGTTTGCAACCCACATTTTCATCGTGAAAACCAACAAAGATGAACAAAAGACTTCAAGAAATAAAGAAACAAAAGAACCAAAAGAACTAAAGTAATCAAAATAACCAAAGACTTCAAGAATCAAAAGAGCCTAAGACTTCAAGAACCAAAAGAACCAAAAGAACCAAAAGAACCAAAGACTTCAAGAACCAAAAGAACCAAAAGAACTAAGAGAACCAAAGACTTCAAGAAACAAAAGAACCAAAAGACCCAAAGACTTCAAGAACCAGAAGAACTAAAATAACCAAACACTTCAAGAACCTAAAGAGCCAAAAGAACCAAAAGAAAAAAAAACTTCAAGAACCAAAAGAACTAAAAGAACCAAAGATTTCAAGAACCAAAAGAACCAAAAGAACCAAAAGAACCAAAAACTTCAAGAAGGCAAAGAACTAAAAGAGTAGTTATAGGGGCACAAATGACAGCCAAACCGAAAGCTGGAAGTTGCAAATGTTGCAAGCAACATTTTGCAACATCTGGTTTTGGACGTTTTATACGTCAAAGTTAGGTGTTTTTAAGGACAGTCAGACCGAATTTAAGGTCTGGAAGGCAGATTATGGAGGGTTTTAGCCTGAACTTGGCTAGTTTAAACCCCAAAAGTAGGGCGTAGCCCCTCAAAATGGATTTTTGGTTCCTAGAAGGTTTTAAATGATCGGGAGATCATTTTTGATGGTTCTAATCGATTTATCGATGTTTATTGCCCCAATTCGACGTTTAAATCGTCTTTCAACGGGCTTTGGTTGACTTATTACATTGAAAAATTAATCGAAAGAAAATCATCACTATTATTTAAAATTCAGTCGATATATCGTTGTAGTATGTTCACAACTTCGTCGAACTTTTTCTCTGTATATATATATATATATATATATATATATATATATATATATATATATATATATATAAATATGAAAGAAAGAATATATTTATATATATATATATATATATATATATATATATATATATATATATATATATATATATATATATATATATATATATATATATATATATATATAGTTATATATATATATATATATATATATATATATATATATATATATATATATATATATATTGGAAGCGGCAGCATATACACCAAAAAAGATGTAATATTTGCTAAGTGAGAACCTTAAGATTGCTTTTGAATGGGTTAG
>JABUQX010046187.1:10000-17413 GCA_015478945.1 Trachelipus rathkii | reverse complement strand
CATTTCATCCAACATTTATCCAAAAAATTTAAACTGTCATCTCCATGTCTTGCGACATTATAACAAGAAGAGACGTAACCAAAGTGGAAGAACATGTGATGAAAGAGGGTACAGCTACCTGAAGAAGAAAAGAGAGAATTCAACGTGCATCAGAAGAAGAGGTTACAAATTCATTATGCAAACTTTACTTGAAGAAGAATTTGAAAACGCAAAAACAAACATGAATTTAATAAGTTGCGAAAAATAAACAATGGTATATGAAGAAAAGTAAGGAGATTAATTAAGAACAGAAAAGTAGTGACTCCACCAAGCTACTGACGATCAGTAACAGAAAAAAATAAAAAAAAGGGAAAACTTAATTACAAAGGCGAGACTTGTGGCACGAGGATTCGAAGAAAAAACAGAATATAAATGGACACTTAGAGGCACCTACATGTACCCCAGATACTATAAAGATTTTTAGAATATTCACTCGGCATATGAATGCGCAAGTTAGAACACTTAGACGTAACAACAGCCGTTACCTTTGCAAGGTAGGGAAATGAGAGAGAAAGTCTTTTACAACCTCCCACCAGAAGCGAAAAACAAATTAAAATATGGGAAATTAAGGAAAACGTTATACCGATTAAAGGATAGCAGCACGTAGCCTCGTATCTATCAATGAAGGATTTTTTAAATAATCATGGTATGGTCCAAAATATATGACCCTACCATCCATCATTATAAGTCTGGTGAACAACTAGAAGGAATATTGTGCATCCATGTTAATGATTTGATGTTCGCTGGATAAGAAACTTTTCACAATAAAATGCAAAAGGAATATAAGTAAAAAGATTTACAATGCGGTAATGTAGAGAAAATTGTTTAATACATTGGGTATGATATAAAAGAGGAAATAATGAAAATAATCTAAGCCAATAAATTATATAAGGATTTTTTAAGGATTTTACAGGAGGAATATTCAGATAGAGAAGAAAGAAAATTAAGAAAAGGAAGAGATGACATTATATAGCGTTTTGAATGGGAGGTCTGAACTTGGGATATCACAACAACAAGATCCAGATCTATCATTTTTTGTTAAGTAAACATGATCAAGAAAGAATAACAATGCAACAAATAAAGATATGAAGGAAATTATTATTTAGATCTTTAACAAAATGTGGAAAAATGAATTATTCTTCTTTAACTTGCTGGGTTCACAAACGAATGATATGTTATAGTGATGCTTCCTTTGGAAATATAGATGATGGAAACACACAAGAAGTCGGCTATATATATTTATAAAGGATACTTGAAGTAGAAAATAGTAATGCTATAAGTTGGAAATCGAAAGAAAGCACACGGAATTGTAAGATCAACGATGGAAGCAGAAATGGTGGCACTGCTTGAATGTCTTGAGGAAAGCCAATTATATAAAGAGAAGTATGGAAGGAACGATAACAAGGGAAAACCTCATTTGAAATTGAAGTAAAAACTGATAATCACTCAATAAAGAAACCCTAGAATCCAATACAGCAGTTAAAAACAGAAATCTAAGGATTGACATTGCAGCATTGAAGAATATTCTATCTGAAGTGGAAAAATAATATAAAATTTCTTGGCTTGCTGCACAACAACTAGTAGCAGATGGATTAACAAAAGAATTTGGAAAGAAAAATATATTTAATCAATTATATAAAAACGATGGGAGAAAGGAGAACAACAGAAAGAAACAGAGAAGAAAAAGAAATCAGATAAGAATGATAATACATAATCATTCTTATCCTTTTCAGCCAGATCTAAATTATAAACAAGCGTTTAATGAAAGATTATAAACTTTTAAGGACATAATTTAATAGATATAAGAATAATTTATAAGAATAAAATAGATTTAACAAAAAGACTTTATAAAACACACTTGTATAATAATTCGTCCAAGTTTACGGAGAATTTAATGAAGTTAATGAACAATATAACAATTTTAAATAAAGATTGAAAGACTTATCAAAAGGAATAAAGGAAATAAGAAGAATAGAGAGAGATAATAAACTAGAAGAAACATAAGAGAGAGCATTATAAATAAACAACAACAACTATAAACAAACAAACAACAACAACAAACAATAAGAAGACGGAACTACCAGAGTAACATCGGTAAGAGAATAAATTCTCTATCCTATTACTATTATATATTATATAATATTAGGTATACAATATATCATCACTATATATATACTATATATACTATAGTAAAATTCAATATATATTATCCATATATAGATACTATCTATATATTATAATAATATATATATATTATATATATATTATATTATATATAATATATATAATATATCATAATATATAATATATATATTATATAATATATATATATATATATATATATATTTATATATAAATATATATATATATATATATATATAATTATATAAATATATATATATATATATATTATATATAATATATATATTAGTTATGGACGATTAAGAATTTTTTGACGATGACGATTATAGTAAATTTTAACGATGACGATTAATTGAAAAAGTATTTTTTTTTTAAAAATGTACAAATTCTATAATAAGGAAGAATTGAATTGGTGTTCACCTCATTCTTATTTAAATGTGTAAATACTGTTTAAGAACGGCATTTCTCCATAGAAAGTTTTCCTGTTATTCATTAACATTTTGATTTTGTTTTATAAATAGAACTATAATAAATAAGTAATAATATTAAAATAGTTGGAGAGGATTAGTAGAGAGATTGGCAGGTGTGTAAAAGGAGGAGGGTTTGAAAGTAACCTAGATAAGAGTAAGGTTATGTTGTGAGTAGGACAGTCCTCAGTGTGAAGTTATGCTAGATGGTGAGCAGCT
Organism: Trachelipus rathkii; assembly: GCA_015478945.1. Taxonomy (NCBI): domain Eukaryota; kingdom Metazoa; phylum Arthropoda; class Malacostraca; order Isopoda; family Trachelipodidae; genus Trachelipus; species Trachelipus rathkii. Next base: position 14,546 of record JABUQX010046187.1, on the reverse strand, counting down.
GCGAACAATGTCTAGTTAAATTTATTTTAGGGGTTATGTTGGATGAGAACGGGAACGGATTGATATGCAGAGTGTAGTATAAAAAGTTGTGAATGGCAGGAAGGTTGCTGGTGCAATTAAATCGTTGGTGAATGTAAAAGGACTAAGTTCTGGAGTGCGCTAGGGTCTTGCATGAGGTATGTTGTTACCTGTGTTATTGCTATAGTAGTGAGCTATGGTCTGGCAATAAGAAGTATTAAATCTCAAAGTTTCCAATCTGTTCAGATGGATTAATCTTAGGGAGTGCTTGGGTGTGAGAAGAAATTGATAAAATGAGGAACATTTATTAGAAGAGTTGTGTGCTGTGAAGAAAGGGATAAACGAGAAAAAACTAAATGAAAGTATGTTGAGATGGTCTTGCCGTCATGTGAAGAGGATTGAATACTAGTCGGTTGCGTTAAGCGGATGTATAGTGGTGAGTTGTGTTGGAAACCGACCGGGGGAGACCAAAAAAAAAAGTGGATTGCAGCAGTAAAGGAATGTCTGCAGGAGAGAAATGTGAGTTTGGCAGGACGGCGAGAAGAAAGGTGCATGATTAGGGTTGGGAAAGGGTTTTGTAAGGGGGTATGTTGTGGCTCACCTGGGCCAGGGGAAGAACCCTACACTTGAGGAGATGCCATGTTGAGGATCCGTCGCGGTCCGTGAAGCTCTAGGCGTGGATTTTCTGCAATTGCGAACGAGGTTTCTATACTAATTTAATTCGGTACGAGAGGGGGACGTAAGGCTGGGCTTTTCTTTTTCAACCTTTTTATTATATTCTTCTACTGCTTTTCTTTCCGATGCGCTTGTCCACGCAAAATTGGGTATTGTTCTTGGAATTAAAAGAAGATGAAGGAAGAAAGAAAGAAAGAATAATAATAATAATAATAATAATAATATAATAATAATAATAATAATAATAATAATAATAATAATAATAATAATAATAATAATAATTATTTTAATAATAAATAATAAAAATAATTTCTCTTGATTAGTCATTGGTCAAGAACATTTTTTTGGCATAAGGTTTTCCCAACGGTTTAAGGTAATTCTAGGGTGCTGATCCCAAATCTGTCATCGGTTTTTTGTCTATCATGTCAGGTTTTTGAGATATCATATTACAGTTTCAAATAAACAAAATTTATGATCATTTTTTGAATATCTGAACAGACTTACAGATAAGAATCACCTTTGACACCATTTATTCTAACACACACCAAACTATCGTCATACATACTTTTGATTCCATTTAGAAGCCTACCACGAACACCATATATCACTAACACCTGCCATAGAGGGTGATAGAGCTTCCCTATTAACCCTATAATACGCCTGTTGCAAATCCATAACCCTAAATACAATTTTTCTTCTCCCTCATTTTTCTCAATATTTTTTTTCAATGTAAAGATTTTGATCCACACTCCTCTACCCTCCCAACAACGCACCTTGTTCTCCACCAATCAGTCCTTCAGTCACTCGACGCACTCTTTCGACCAAAATACCAGCATATATCTTCCCTACCACACTCAATAAACTTATTCCCCTATAATTTCTACAGTTTCCCTTATCTCCTTTACCCTTATATAAGGGTACTATTACTGCTGTCCTCCAATCCCTTGGAACTATACCCTCCATAAACGCTTTATTACACAACTTTCCAAATCCCAATCAATCACCATCTCGCCTCCGTCTTGATCATTTCACAGGTAATTTATCTATACCTGCAGACTTTACCATTCTTTAACTTCCACTCTACCCATTACCTCCCTCCTTGAATATACTCATCCCCAAAATACCTATTCCTTCTTGCACCATCAAACCCACCACACATTCACACTATCACCTCTTTCATTACTGCCAATATTATGCAGATTCTCGAAGTGTTCTCTTCCACACTCCCCTCACGTCCATATTCATCAGTTACAAAAGCACCCATCCTATTCATTATTCTAAGCAGGTTTCCCCCTTATTCTCATTCTTTAACTTTCGCGCTTCCCTTCCTTAAAAAAAGAGCTTCCTATTCCCTTGTAAAGTCCCCCATTCATCCTCCTTCAAATTGTTCATTTACCTCTCTTTTCTCCTCGTTATGCACCTTTTAGTATTTCTGTTTTTCCTCCTTATATAATTCAAGACATCTTTCTTTTTGAAAACTTCATCATTTGCTTTCTAGTACATTCAACCACGCTTCTTTTTTACTCTTTAACCGCTTGCATCACCTCTTCATTCCACCACTCACTGCTTAACATTCTTACTTCCTACTTTAGCACACCACCATACTCCTTTTGCACTGCTAACATTGCCCTTCATTTGCTCCCAGATTTGCTCAGTTTCAACTTGTTCACATTCAACTGATTTACTTGTGAGCGCTCTTACATACTTATCCTTATTACCTTGTTCACTTAACTTTCTCACTCTTAATTTTACCCACTTCCTTTCGTAATCACCTTTCCTCTCCATCCAAAGCCCCCACTAACTTAATTTTTACATAGAACAATATAATGATCCGATTTAAATCCCATTCCTAAACCCCTCACTGATTACATACATACTGATATCCTTCAAGATCTCCTCTTCTTCACCAACACTAAAATCAAATCATACTTTTCACTTCGATCACCATCTCTAACTACGCCAAACTCTAGTATACTTATGGATATTCTAGTGTTCAAAGAAAGTATTACTACACACATACCTCTCTCTTTTCACAGAAAATCAATCACCTTCCTACCATCTCTCATTTTCTCCCGCCACACCAAAAACCACCTGTTATCCCATCCCTTTTTTGCAATCAACTTATCCAACCATTCAGGTTCGCAACCACTATCAATCTGAAGCTCCTACTCGCCCCATCCAAAAACATCATTCAGATTATCCCAAAAATATCGTACTCTCTCTTCATCATTGCCCTCAGATGGACCATTTTGCCACAACCACACCATACCTTGACCTTTTCAAACTTAATTTAACCATTAGAAATCTTGGGGACTCACACACACAAAGTCTAACATAGCTCTGTACCGCAAGTACTCATCCAAAATTGCAAACTCCTTCTCTCCCCCCCTCTTCATTCTTTTCCACACCAGCACACACACATTTTCACCGTTTCCTTCTCCTTTCATTTTTGTTCCAGTCACAGCGAGCAAATCAAATTTGCCCTTTCTAAATACATCCATCACCTCTCTCCTTTCTCTTTCTCTTCAACATTTATTCTCTGACTCATGTACCCAACAATTCATACATTTTCTCGAAAGGATAGAAGGATTATTTACGGCGATCACAACCTTCTCCGAGGCCTTTCATTAGCATTCCTAGCAAGAGATAAGTGGTTGTGTGGCAAGCCAACCCAACTACCACTATATATTATATTATATATAAGTATATTAATATATATATATATATATATATATATATATATTATATTATAATATATATATATATAATATAATATATACAATACTATATATATATATATATAACTTATATATATACATATATATATATTATATATATATATTTGAAGTAGGTTGCTCAACGTGTCACATTTAAAGAGCTTAGGGAATAGATATTGTAATATACGAATATTCAAAAAGTCAAATATAATTAATAAAATAAGTACTAATTGTACTTAGTAATTGAAAGTAATTATTTATTTAAATTTAAAGTCAATTCACAATTCAAGAAGAATCTTATTTGGAATAACTGGATATTAACATCTTTGAAGTATGGAGTGTATGTAAGTATTTTTGGGTTGTTATTCTTTTTCTCTGTTACCGCCATTTTTTAACAAATATTAATAATAAAAATAAAAATAATAATAATAATAATAATAATAATAATAATAATAATAATAATAATAATAATAATAATACCTTAAAATCATGATTCCAAACAATTTTCGTTACGTTGATGACACCCTTGCTATATTTATTAACCATACAGACATTCTTCAGTTTATTCAACCCCTTACAAAGCCCTTCTTGCCTCAAATTCACATCTGAAACATCTCTACATTAAAATTATTAACTTTTTGGATATAAAAACAAAATTATAATGATGATGAACCTTTTCTACAGGCATACATGTCAACCCAACTGATAATAGTCTATACTTTAATTACAACTCCTACTTCCCAGAAGTAAAAGTATATTAAGATTTCAATTGTGTTAAAACACTCATATATTAGATCTTATAAAATTCGTGCTCGCATTGAGAATCATATTGCATGTTTGAAGTTAAAAAGAATTAAACAAACCTGATCCCAACTGATAACCACCTTTATAATTTAACAGAAAATATAATAAAACAATCACTACTTGAATATAAAATACGCATAAACGAACACATATCTCTGAAAGCTTTTAACTTTTATTTTAAAACTTCAAATGCAAAAGACTTTGATAGAGAGGAAAAATGCCTGCCCGGCATTATTAACCACCACATTAAATCTACAGACAACTCAAAAATCACAGTTAAACTATACCACAAAAGCAGAAAACTTTCTTCCTGCTTCTCTACTATGGATACC
>JABUQX010046187.1:0-5000 GCA_015478945.1 Trachelipus rathkii | reverse complement strand
CTGAACACATTGAAAACTTTAAGATCTATACTTCTTATTTCCAACCATAGTCTCACTACCATACAATAACACAGGTAAAACATACCCTTTCATGTAAGGACCCTAGCGCACTCAAGACTTAGTCCCTTACATTCACCAACGATTTAATTGCACCAGCAAACCTTCCTGCCATTCACCAACTTTCACTACACTCTGCGATCATCCGTTCCTTCTCATCCAAACACATACCCTAAATATTTTAAAAACTCAGACACTTGCTCCAGCTGCTCAACATCTAACACATAACTACACACTGAGGAATGTCCTTCACTCACAACCATAACCGTACTTTTATCTACGTTTACTTTTCAAACCCCTCCTTTTACATTACCCTGCCAAATCTCTCTTACCAATCCTCTCACTTTTCTCTTCCAATTCGCACACAGTACCAAATCATCCGCATATAATAGTAGGGCACCCTCCACTCTTCATCTTCCATTCTTCCATCATTCTAACACCATTTCCTGCCATCCCCACCTCGAATTCTTTCATAACCCCATCCATATACAAATTGAATAACCAAGGAGACATTAACACAACCCTGTCTCACTCCGCTATTAATCCTAACCAATCACCATTGACACCATTTATTCTTACACACGCTTCACTATCGTCATACATACTTTTGATTCCATTCAGAAGCCTACCACCAACACCATATATCACTAATACCTGCCATAAAGCTTCCCTATTAACTCTATCATACGCCTGTTGCAAATCCATAAAACCTAAATATAATTTATTCTTCTTCTCCCTCATTTTCTCAATCATTTGTTTTAATGTAAAGATTTGATCCACACATCCTCTACCACTCCTAAACGCACCTTGTTCTTCACCAATCAGTCCTTCAGTCACTCGACGCACTCTTTCGACCAAAATACCAGCATATACCTTCCCTACAACACTCAATAAACTTATTCCCCTATAATTTCTACAGTTCCCCTTTTCTCCCTTACCCTTATACAAGGGTACTATTACCGCTCTCCTCCAATCCCTTGGAACTATACCCTCCATAAACGCTTTATTACACAACTTCCAAATCCAAGCAATCACCATCTCACCTCCGCTCTTGATCATTTCACCAGTAATTTCATCTATACCTGCAGATTTACCATTCTTCAACTTTCTCACTCAACCCATTACCTCCTCCTTACTAATAACCTCATCCCCAAAATACCTATTCCTTCTTGCACCATCAAACCCACACACATTCACTATCACCCCTTCGTTACTGTTATTAGGCAGATTTTCGAAGTGTTCTTTCCACACTCCCCTCACATCCATTTCATCAGTTACAAAAGCACCATCCCTATTCATTATTCTAAGCAGATTCCCCTTATTCTCATTCTTAACCTTTCGCGCTTCCTTCCAGAAGAGCTTCCTATTCCCTTGTATGTCCTCATTCATCCTCCTTCCAAACTGTTCATTTACCTCTTGTTTTCTCCTACGTATGCACCTTTTAGTATTTCTTTTTTCCTCCTTATATAATTCCAAGCAGCATCGTCTTTTTTGAAAACTTCATCATTTTTGCTTTTAGTTACATTCAACCCACGCTTCTTTTTTACCTTTAACCGCTTGCATCCACCTCTTCATTCCACCATTTACTGTTAACATTCTTACTTCTACTTTAGCCCATCCACACACTTCCTTTGCCAACTACTAACAATTGCTTCCTTCATTTGCCCCCAGATTTGTTAAGTATCAACTTTTGTTCACTTTCAACCGATTTACTAGCGAAGTACGCTCTTACATGACTATCCTTAGTGTTCTTGCTCACTGTAACCTTCTCACTCTTAAATTTTACCTACTTCCTTCGATATCACCTTCCTCTCCATCCAAGCCCCCACTTAACTTAATTTTTACATATAAAACAACATAATCATCCGATAATCTCATTCCTAAACCCCTCACTGATTTAACATCCAACACATACTTCAACATCTCCTTCTTCACCAACACAAATCAATCATACTTTTCACTTCGATACCATCTCTACCTATTTACCAACTCTAGTATACTTATGGATACTCTTGTGTTTTAAAGAAAGTAGTACTTACACACATACCTCTCTCTTCACAGAAATCAAATCACCTTATATATATTTATATAATAATGATATATATTATATATATATATATATATTATATATATATATATATAATATATATAATAATATATATATATATATATATATATATATATATATATATATATATATATATATATTATTACTATATATATATTGTTACGGGAGGATATAAGGGAGATATTGTTCATGCCGTGGTGTCAATTGGTAAGCCAATATTGTACTAGAGTAATATTTATAGTTGAGAATGTTTTTATACAGTCTGGACATTTTCAACCATTTTTGATCCAGTCTGTAGGATTATTTATTATATTGCTTCAATTATAGAAAAACCTTGTACCATTTATCGATACTATACCAGTGTTTCTTTCCTTTTAGTTTCTTAACCAATGATTTATGATATGATATCTTTAATGATAAATCTTTAGAAATAAACCATTATTATAAAAGACAAGCTGAATAGCGAATGAGCAGATATTGTTCCTTGATGTAAATTGAATACCTTGGAAAGGAATTGTCCATTCTTTCAAGGTTAGTGTAATAATGGAAGTAATTAATATATTTTATATGATAATATTTAAATGTAAAACTATCACTTTTTATATTGATCTGAGAGGGTAAACTGGACATTTTTGTTTACAGTTGCTGTCTCGTAAAACAATTGACATCACTATTGTCCCCATTGAAGAAACCCCTTTTGGACATTACCAGGGTAGGTTTCTTAATATACAAAGATCCATGAATCATGCTTGAATTATATGTAAATAAGAATTATCATGCAAATACCAATTACTGTTATTTTAACAGGGTTTTAAAAGCGGGGATTCATCCTGAATCCTTCTTCGTTCAAGATTTTTAAGCTGGGATTCATACCTGAATCCATCTTCTGCGTAATTCGAAAGCTGGGATTCCTCCTGAATCTTTCTGCTTTCTGAAGTTTTGATCTGGGATTCATTCCTGAATTCTTCTTCTTGGTACGATTTTGAAGATTGGATTCATCTTGAGTCTTTCTTCGCGGAATTGATTAGGAGTCGTGATTCATCCTGAATCTTTCTCCATACCAATTTTAGCGTTGGGATTCATTCTGATTCTTTTCTACTTGATGGTACTTTATCATAGTAGTGATTCATCCTAAATCCTACTTTTCCCTTCGAACCATTTCCCCGTCGAACTCAGTTAAGTCATCATATATTCATCTTTGTTGAGTCGAATTTCTTATTCTCCCTTAAATTCATATGCATGAGCAATATTTGGAAACGGTCGGTTTCCACTCTCGTTTCTGATTCCAGAGCTGTCAGCGCTCTTGTACATATTATATACATTGGATACCTTGAGCCCCTCTCCAATGTGTATTAATTAATTCTCTTATATATTCTATTTAACCGAAATTCTTTTATTGATATATTGTTGGGGTTGGATTTGTGTTACATTTTAACTATTCACAAACATCCCACTATTTAATTGAGCGATTCTAGTAAAGATAAAACTTTTTATAGAGAGTCAATATCCGTTGATTTTGATGCTTTATTGATATTCTTAATCTTCAAGAACTCTATCGGGTTAATCTTCGAGTAAAGATCCGGGAATCGATCTATATAATTCTACAATATTCTCTGGGTAAGAGTTGTAGATTGTTATCCCGAATTGTTTATATATTATCTACGTTCACAATCCTCTCGAAATAGTCATCAAGTAAGCAGGCCAACGATCCCACGACAAATCTCCTCCTTTACGGATGAAAGCCTTAACCTGCATCCGTATAAACCTTGATGGTGTCAGTGGTTGCTGTGCTTACTAGACATTCAAACCACATCTTTTTGAACATCCACCAACCAATCATCTACGTATCAATTTTGTTTTGACCTTCGAGATATTCTATTTCTTCGACCTTCGACTCCCCGAGAATTCGTGGAGAGAGGCAACTCACAGTCGGGTACGAATGTTCGGTCCCAGCTTGCTTCTCTCCGCAATATATATATATATATATATATATATGAATATATATATATATATATATATATATATATATATATATATATATATATATAATATATATATATATATATATATATATATTATAATATATAATATATATACTAATATATTATATATATATTATATAATGTGAGTTATATGTTGAAATATTAGGAGATATTCTTGGATAAAATGGAACGAGGATGGCAGAGTGTTAGTAGGAAAGTTGTGAATGCAGGAAGGTTGCGCTGGTGCAATTAAATCGTGTGGATGTAAAGGACTAAGTCTTGAGTGCGCTAGGGTCTTACATGAGCGTAATGTTGCTACCTGTGTTAATGTATAGCAGGAGACTATGGTCTGGAATAAGACGGTATAGATCTAAAGTTCAATGTGTTCAGATGGACAATCTGTATGTAGAGCGTGTTAGGTGTGAGAAAGAATTGGATAAAATGAGGAATTAACGTATTTAGAGAGTTGTGTAATGTGAGGAAAGGGATAAATGAGAGAATAAATGAAAGTCGTTGAGATGGTTTAGTGCATGTGAAAAGGATGGATGATAGTCGGTTGGTTAAAAGAGGATGTATAGTGTTGAGTGTGTTGGGAAACTATGGCCTGGGAGACCGAAGAAAATGTAGTTTGATGCGCACATAGTTTGAGTCAGGTAAAGGAGTGTCTGAAGAAAAGGAATCGTGAGTTTGGCAGAGGCGAGAAGAAAAGGTGCATGGCGGGGTTTTGTGAAGGGGGTATGGTTGTGGCCCACCTGGGCCAAGGGATTGAACGCCCATACTTGACGAGATGTCATAGTGAAGGTATGTCATGGTCCCGGAAGCTTTTAGGTGGATTTCTGACTGCGACGAGTTCTCCCCAATAGGTATAAAGGGGGCGGTAAGGCTAGGGTTTC
>JABUQX010046186.1:105000-111043 GCA_015478945.1 Trachelipus rathkii | reverse complement strand
AAACTTGATATTTCACATCATACACATCATAATCAAAATCAATCACCACCTACTCCAACTAGTGCTCAAAATATAAAATTTCCGCCAATAGACCTACCAACTTTTGATAGTCAGCCAGAAAATTTAAATCAATTTATTTTTCATTTGAGAGCATCATGAACAATCGCAGTTTTTCACAATTTGAAAAATATAGGTATTTAGTAAAGCAGGTATCTGGCCCTGCTAAAGTATATATTGAAAGTCTTAAAGTGGAAGATCAAACATATGATGTAGCAAAGAATTTATTACTTAAGGCTTTTTCTTCCAAAATAGGGCAACAATTTTCTGTTATTGAAAAAATTGTAAAATTAAAGCTGCAGAATGTTTCTAGTATGATGGAGTGGGTTAGTGAATTGAGAGTTTTGAAAGATCAGATGGTGAGATTAGATGTGGATGGTCCTTTTTATGCACATTTTGTATGGCAGGGAATATCTGATAAAATAAAAATCTATTTATGACTGTTAATAATGATGCCAAACCAGATTTAAATTCCATATTAGATACCCCCTTTGAGGTGCTCAATAGGTTGAAAGAGTGTACAAGAGAAAACTCTGGTAGCTCTATGAAAAATACTTTTCTGCATCTCAAGAGAAAAAGGCTCTAAGCCCTAGCAGCTGCAGCTGATTTAAACAAAATGTGTCAAGTAGACCAGCAAATTGTGTTCTGTGTCATTATTTAAAAATTGATGGGTATATGATACCCATTATATAAGCAAATGTCAAAAATTTGATAGTCCTGAAAGTAGGATAAAGAAAATAAAAGAAATTGGAGGATGCATTTTGTGCAGTTACCTAAATCATGATCAGTCTCAATGCAGGTATAGGTTTAAAAACCCTTGTTATAAATGTAATGGTAGTAATCATTTTTCATTCCTTTGTAATAAGAATAAAAATAAAATTGGTAACACAGTGCAAAATAAAAAGAATTCAACTGCATCCCATAATGCAACTACTAGTAATGTAGTTGGCTTAGAAATTTCACCATGCTCAAATGATGAGTATTGTGATTTGGAAATTAATTCCCTTAATACAAGTCTCATTAGTAATTTTATTTTGCCAACTTTTACAGCTAAAACTTATTTGGCTGAAGGTGAAACTGCACATTCTAGAGTACTTTATGATTCAGCTTCAGAGTATTGTTTTGTGTCCTTGTCCTTAGCAAATAAATTAAAATATAAAATTATAAATGCTGATATAAAAATAAATGTCAAAGGATTTAATGAGGCTAAAAGCTACAAGACCAATATTATAGAATTTAACATCACTCTGGGTAAAAAGAAGTAAAAATAGTAGCTGCAGTTATTCCAGAAATTAGGCCTAAAATTAAACTTAAAAATTCAGAAAATATTAGTGAATCTTTTAAGAAAGCCAATATAGAATTAACTGATAAATTTTTGAATGGTGAGGTGGGAAATATTGATATCATTTTAGGAGTAAATGCAATACATATTATTCCAGTACATGCTGGTACTTTAGGTACCAAAAATGAAAAATTCTTGTTTTTTTACACCTGCATAGGTATTATGCTTACTGGTGATGAGTCTGTCATTTTGAAAAATCTAAATAACCTTCATGTTGTGAAGAAATTTGTGGACAAAACTAATGAGTACTGTAAAGCCATCCCTAACCTTATAAAAAAGAAAACTCCAAAAAGGAGAAATAGTAATAATAATAAAAAAGTTGGTACTCATGATAATCCTCATAATAATAATGCAGTAAAGAATGGGAAGGATTTCTGACTACAAGAATCTTCTATCTCTTGTAGTTACATTGCCTGTAATTTGCCTGATGATTTTAACCTTTCTAAAGCTAATAATGAGCAACTTAATATGTCACTTAAAAAATTAATGAATTATGATGATTATTATGAGCCATCCTTTTCTGATGAAGATGAACAACTGGTTAAGTATATATTAGTAATGCAAAGTGTCATGATGATGGTAGGCTAATACCATGTTTATGGGATAATAGAGCAATAAATTTGTTACCAAATAATTATAAATTGGCCTCCATATTTTTAATCTACTTTAAAAAGATTCAGAAAAAATCCTGATAAATTTGAACAGTATAATAGCATTTTTATGGAGCAATTAGAATCTGTATAATTGAAAAGGTTTCTATTAATAAATTAAAAATAATAAAGAAGTTCTTTCTAAAGGTGTCGTTGGGTGCTTACAGAGAAAATGTTCAAAAACCACCAAATGTAGAGTAGTATTTTTAAGTAATTTATGTGAAACAAATGACACTGCTCTCTCTCATAACCAAGTTTTCCTACCTGGTCCTAATCTTAACAATAAATTAGAGATAGCTTTGACACTTTTAAGGTTCAATAGATTTTTATTGGTCTATGATATTGTCAAGGCCTTCCATCAAATTTGGTTACCATATATAGATAGTTTAAAATTACATTTTCTTTGGGTTAAGGGTATAAATGATTTTTCTGAGGTGGCCTACAAAATGAACAGACTGCCCTTTGGTATGAGGTTCTCACCAAGCTTGCTTATGGTTGCCTTATATATTATATTAATTTTTTACATTGTAATATTCATGACCCATTTGAAAGTAAATTAAGAAATATGCTTTATAATTTGTCTTATATGGATAATCTTAAATTGTCATTTCTTAAATCAATTAATATTTTTAGTCAATATGGCTTTAATTTGCAGCAATTTGGTTCAAATTTGATGGAATTGGAATCTGAATTTTGTGAGGATTCTGAAGAACCCTTACAAACCAAATTATTGGGTATTTTGTGGTCTAAGGACCAAGATCTTTTCACAAATAAACCTGTAAAATTAAATTTAGAGGCCAGTACTTTAAGAACCATACTTTCATCTGTGAATAGTTGCTTTGATCCACTTGCACTGACTTTACCTTGTAGAAATAGGAGCAAAACTGTTTTTGCATGAGGTGCAGATGGATAGTAGTATCACTTGGGATGACCCTTTAAGTGATGACAGATTGAGAGAGTGGAAAAGATTTGCAAATTATATAATGCTGGTGTTGAGCCTTCCATTCCCAGGTATATTGGGAATTACAATGGTAATTATGATTTAATGGTCTTTACAGATGCTAGCAAGGATCTTTATGGATGTGTGATTTATTTAAAAAATCTTGATACACATTCCCTTCATTATTTAACTGCCAAAAATAAAGTAGTGGTAACAAGGGGGGTTGGTAGAACCATCCCTGTGTTAGAGCTATTTGCAGTGGCCCATGGAGTGGTTTGTGTGATAGATTTATATTCTCAATTAACAAGGGCATTTTGTCCCATAAATATTAAAAATTTACATATTTTCACTGACTCCATGATTTCCTTAAGCTGGTTGGCAGCTAAAGTTAACAAGACCAGCAAGGTGGAAAAAAAGGGTACCATAATTAATAATAAATTAAATAATATTATGAGGCTATGTGAAAGTCATAATGTTATTTTTCATCATATTAAGGGTCCAAATAACCCTGCAGACATGGTTACTAGATGTGTCTCTCACAAAGTGTTACAGAAAACAAATTATTTTAAAGGTCCAACTGAAGATGAATGTGTTGACACTTTCTCATTTGAAGTTCCTTTCAATATTCATTTTAACTTTCAGATTAATAGTATTTCCTCTTCCTCTTATCATTGGGAACCAGTAATAGCATTAAATAAGTTTTCTTCTATTGGGAAATTTTGCAGGGTGACTCACTATATTAGGAAGTATATATTTACATTAAAACTTAGAGTAAAATCAAAAATCCCTTCTCTCTTCCTTTCTATGAATATGAGTTGTAATTATAAGGATAGTTGTTCATTGGTTTATAAAGGAGCCCAAAAAACTAACTTTTCAGATACATATGATTATTTATTGAATCCTCTTACTGTAAAATCAACCAATTTAGCTAATCAATTAAATTTGTTTTTAGATTCTGATGGCTTAATTAGAGTTAAATCTAAATTTGGTAAATTAAGAAGTAATTATAATGAAAAATTTCCTATATTATTGATCCAAAGATTGTCCCTTTACAAACACTCTCATTTTTGAAACTCATATTAAAGCCAAACATGCAGGAGTTTATAAATTGCTTGCACTTCTTAAAAAAGAGTTTTACATACCATCTGCATATGTCACTGTAAAGAAATGTATTAACACTTGCCTTGTTTGAAAACTATATGGTAGGACAACAAAAATAAATCAGAATGACTATACAGAGTTTAGAATATCTCCTAACGAGATCCTCTTTAGGGAGGTTGCCTTGGACCATATTGGTCCATTTACTGTAAAAAGTAATGATATTAATGTTAAGGTGTACATACTTATTATAACATGCATGTGGAGTAGGGCTGTAAATTTGTTGTTATGTAAGCATATTGATTCAGAATCCTTCATTAATGCCTTTCAAATGCATGTGTATGAATATGGATACCCTAAAAAGATATTAAGTGATGCTGGATCACCTATAGTTTCATCCTTCAAAGTAATTAAATCATTTTTGAATGATGTAGAGGTAAAGAATTTTTTGAAGGAAAAAGATATTGAAAGTTTGGACTTTTCCACCTATCCACCCCATTCCAGTTTTTTAGGTTCAGTTGTAGAATCTCTTGTAAAACAAGTTAAAAATATGGTGTATAGCAGTATTTCTAAAAATATATTAAAGTATGAGCAATTTCACTTGTTAATGAAAGAAGTGCATATGTTAATTAACAAAAGACCTATGGCTTTTAAACCACTTCTAAATGATCAAAATATTGATCCTTCAATACCCTTTGTAATTACCCCTGAAATATTAATTAAAGGGTATGAACCTCCTAATGTGGTAATTGCTCCCCATTTGCATACCTCTGAAGCTGATGAGGAAGAGGATCCAGATTGGATCCCAAATAATGAAAATTGCCATCAAGCAACAATATACCAAACCATATTTTTTTCCAATGGGGATAGTAACTGACACAAAGGAAAACACTCTTGGAGAGGTAGTAGAGGTATCTGTTAAGAAAGGAAATGGGGAAATAATTAAAAGACATGTAACTAATTTGATTCTCATCAAAAAGGCTAAGTGAAAGAATTAAGTTTTTTCAATTATTTTATTTAAAAAAAAAAAAAAAAAAAAAAAAAAATTTCAATTCGATTTAATTAAATTTAAAAAATATCAAGTTATTGGCTAATAAAATAAATGAAGCTAGTAGAGTAGCTTGTTTAAAAAAAAAAAAAAAAATTATTTTTTCATTTTTTTTGACATGTTTAAATTATCACTCATATTTTCTTTGAATTTTAACGCCCCCTCCCAATGTATAAAAATTACATTTCTATATAATTTTTTAATCTAAATATAACTGGGAAGGTGATTAATGACTTGCAATTGTTATTGTGATTCTTTTTATAAAATATAAATCACTTAATTGCTTATCATTTATTATTTTTTTTTTTATTTATTACTTTATTATTAAATAATAAATAATTAATTTTTTTTTTCGCCTGATAAGCAGCATTTATTTGGCTTAGTTATAAATTCAGACATCAGCTACCAATTTCTTTAAAGAAGAAAAATAAAAAATTGATTCTATGATCAGCTGACCAAATGAGTCGGTCACTGCTACTGCTACTGCTGCTCCAGTAACTGTTACAATTGGATTAAAACCTATTACTCCTATAATTGAAATTACTTGCTAAAACTACTACTGCTACATTTTTGATCTAACTGCATCTGAGATATTGATTAAAAATTACAAAAGCTCTAACTGCTATGTACCTAGATTGTACCTAGATATTTAAGTTATTAAGCTATACCACCATCAATGCTGTTTGCAGTTTTACTATTTTATATTTAATATTTTATGTTGGCCAACAATGTATTAACTCCAATTATTGTTTTTGAGAATGAATGCCAGAAGAGGCAAGAGTCAAAACATTTGAACAAGAGGCTTACCATTGTCTGGAAGGAAGAGAGTCAAAAAGGCAAGCAAGATTTAAGGCTACCAATTTATTGGGTAAGTAGATGCAGTTTATCAGGCTGTTATTTTACTTTAG
>JABUQX010046186.1:60000-92500 GCA_015478945.1 Trachelipus rathkii | reverse complement strand
ATTTGGGTCGCCATCCATATGTTAAGACTCCTACCCCGCGGCTACCAAAATTTGGGTCACCATCCATATGTTAAGACCCCAATGCCACGGCAACCAAAATTTGGGTCGCCATCCTTATGTAAAGACTCCAATGCCACGGCAACCAAAATTTGGGTCGCCATCCATATGTTAAGACTCCGACGTCGCGGCTACCAAAATTTGGCTCGCCATCCATATGTTAAAACTCCGACGCCCCGGCAACTAAAATTTGGGTCGCCATCCATATGCTAAGACTCCGAAGCCCCGGCAACCAAAATTTGGGTCGCCATCCATATGTTAGAAACTCATTATATAACTTTTCCGTACAGATTTTAATTTATTTTTATATTTGGAAGGATTCTAAGAATAACTCCTCAATTTTCTCTTCCATTTTTTATAATCTTGTATTCCTTTTTTCTCACTTAAAGACTTTTGTTCTTTATCATCTGCTTTTTCATCTTAGTTTTCTTCATTATCATCATTATCTTTCTTTATCTTCTCACATTTCATCTCCGTCTTTAAGTTCTTACTCTCCATCTTCAACCGCTGCTTCTCCACCTTCTTCTTCAACCACTGCTTCTCCACCTCCTTCTTCAACCACTGCCTATCCACCTATCCTTCAACCATTGCTTCTCCACCTTTTTCCTAAACCACTGCTTGTTCAACTTTTCTTCAACCACTACTTCTCCCACCTCCTTCTTCAACCACTGCTTCTCCTCCTTTTTCAATCACTTCTCCACCTCCTTCTTCAATCACTGCTTCTCCACCTCCTTCACCAACCACTGCTTCTTTAAATCTTTCTTCAATCACTGTTTCTCCATCTCCTTTTCCAATCACTGCTTCTCCGCCTCCTTTTTCAACCAATGGTTCTCCATCTCCTTCTTGAGCTACTGCTTTTCCCATTTCCTTCAACCACTGCTTCTTCACCTTCTTCAATAACTGCTTTTCTACCTCCTTTCTTCAACCTCTGCTTCTCCATCTCCTTAAACCACTGCTTCTTCATCTCCTCCAACCACTGCTTCTCCACTTCCTTCAATAGCAGCTTTCCTATCTCACTTCATCAACCACTGCTTCTTCAACACATTTTTCAACCACAGTTTCTCAACCTCCTTCTTCAGTTCGCCCCTCAAGGGCACTGCCCTATTTGAGGAGTGGAACTTTTGAAGGAAGCTTCTTCCTAGGATCCGCATGAGGAGTCGAACCAGCGTTTTCAAACAAGTTAGACAATCACTTTACCCTCTTGCCACGGTATCCAATTAATTTCGTACAAAATATTTAAAAAAAGCATAAATAATTTAATTAAAGAAGAATAAGAAAAGTATTAAAGAGATTAGGAAATAGGAAACATCCAAGGTTCTGAAGTAGCATTGATCGAAGCACCGGATGCGGTGCGGTGCGGTGCGGTGCTGTGCTTGGTGAGCTGATTTTGTTTTGGTGCGGCACGCAATTTCAGTGTTCCGGTGCGGTGTGGTGCGAAAAAATGATTCGCGGTGCGGTGCAGCACATAATTTCAGTGTTCCGGTGCGGTGCTGTGCGGCACATAATTTCAGCGGTGCGGCACATAATTTCAGTGTTGCGGTGCGGTGTGGCACATAATTTCAGTGGTGCCGTGCGGTGTGGTGCGGTGCGGCACATAATTTCAGTGTTCCGGTGCGGTGCGGTGCGGCACATAATTTCAGTGTTCCGGTGCGGTGCTGTGCGGCACATAATTTCAGCGGTGCGGCACATAATTTCAGTGTTGCGGTGCGGTGTGGCACATAATTTCAGTGGTGCCGTGCGGTGTGGTGCGGTGCGGCACATAATTTCAGTGTTCCGGTGCGGTGCGGCACATAATTTCAGTGTTCCGGTGCGGTGCGGCACATAATTTCAGTGTTCCGGTGCGGTGCGGCACATAATTTCAGTGTTCCGGTGCGGTGCGGCACATAATTTCAGTGTTCCGGTGCGGTGCGGCACATAATTTCAGTGTTCCGGTGCGGTGCGGCACATAATTTCAGTGTTCCGGTGCGGTGCGGCACATAATTTCAGTGTTCCGGTGCGGTGCGGTGCGGCACATAATTTCAGTGTTCCGGTGCGGTGAGCAAAATTTTTGTTCTCAGCCAACCCTCCTCTGAAGTCTAAGAAATTAATGAGAAATTATTAAAAATTAAAAAATAAGAATAGACAGCTAAATAAGATGAAAAAAAAGAATAAGAAACAAAATAAGAAAAAGAATAAATACAAGAATTATTTCTTAATGAATAAAAATTAAATACCACATGAATAAAAAAATTTAGTAAAGGAATAAATAAGATACGAATAAGAATCAGTAAGAAATGAATAAGAAATGAATAAGAAAATTAGTTAAAAAAAATAGAACATGAATATGATATTAATAAGAAATGAATAAGACGAGAATGAATTAATATGAAATAAAAAAGAAAAGAAAAAGAATTAATAAGAGATGAATAAAGATCGTGAATTAATTAATATGAAATGAATAAGACAAAATTATTAAGAGATTAATAAGAACATAAATTAAGTAATATAAAATGAATAAGACAAAATTATTAAGAGATGAATAAGATACGAATATTAATTTAAATTTTAGAAATGAAAGACACAAATAAGGGATTAATACAAAATGAATAAGATATGAATAATGATTTAGTAATTAATGAGAAATACATGAATTAAGAATTAGTAAGAAATAAGATACATTAATGACTAAGAAATAAATATAACAGGAGTAAGGAATGAGTAAGAAAAGAATAAGATGCAAATAATAATTAATGAATTAGAAATGTATAAGACAAGAGTAGGATATGAACAAGAACTGAATAAGAAAAAGATTAATAAAGCAATGAATAAAGTAGACAAATAAGTTGAATAAGACCCCAAAGAGAAAAATAAATGAATAAAAAAATGAATAAAAGTAGACAAATAAGGTGAATAAGACCCTAAAAAGAAAAAAAACATGAATGAAACAATGAATAAAAGTAGACAAATAAGATAAACAAGATCCGAAAAAGAAAAAGACATGAATAAAAGTATAAAAATAAGGTGAATAGGATTCGAAAAAGAAAAAGACATGAATAAAACAATGAATAAAAGTAGACAAATAAGGTGAATAAGACCCTAAAAAGAAAAAAAACACGAATGAAACAATGAATAAAAAGACAAATAAGGTAAACAAGATCCGAAAAAGAAAAAGACATTAATAAAAGTAGAAAAATAAGGTGAATAAGATCCGAAAAAGAAAAAGACATGAATAAAACAATGAATAAAAGTAGACAAATAAGGTGAATAAGACCCCAAAAGTAAAAAATAAAACATGAATGAAACAATGAATAAAAGTAGACAAATAAGGTAAACAAGATCCGAAAAAGAAAAAGACATTAATAAAAGTAGAAAAATAAGGTGAATAAGATCCGAAAAAGAAAAAGACATGAATAAAACAATGAATAAAAGTAGACAAATAAGGTGAATAAGACCCCAAAAGTAAAAAATAAAACATGAATGAAACAATGAATAAAAGTAGACAAATAAGGTAAACAAGATCCGAAAAAGAAAAAGACATGAATAAAAGTAGAAAAATAAGGTGAATAAGATCCGAAAAAGAAAGACATGAACAAAATAATCAATAAAAGTAGACAAATAAGGTGCAATTAGTAAGAAATGAACAATACACGCTGAGTGGATGAAATGGTGTTCATGAGTTAAATTGGTGAGCCGAAGCCGGTTTGAAACCGCATATACTTTCAGGAAAGCTATTTCCATAAGTTAAATCTTTTGATACTTAATTGAACAGGAAAGCTAGCCTGTAGCTAAATTTTGTGGCAAAGCAGATAGCAGTTTCTTAAAATTTTGGCAATCCACCATTGGTTACATATACCATGTCAATGAATTTCAGAATTTGAACAGCAAATTTAGTACATTTTCTACAGCTACATCCCCGTTGGGGATTTAAAGTATTTCCCCAAGTACGAAAATTGTTGTTGGCCGAGAACCGGATTTTTCCTCACATCAAAGCACAAGAGTGAAATCAAGTTGGAAACCAAATGGCAATTGTATATCTTTGCGATTTACCCTTATAATATTCGTTACTAGATCTGTTTTGTTATTCTTTCTTACTCTTAGTTTTAATTTCTATATACGCTGGCAATATTTCTGGATATTCTGTTAAGCTTTCTTGTAGAACTATTCTAATTCCTTTTCCTTATTCTTATTACTTAGTATTGTGACGGTTTCTCAAAAATATATATATCGATATTATCAAGCAACCCTAATAGAACATCCTCATAAATGAAAATATTAAAAATTATGGAGGTTTATTTAAAATATATATATCGATATTATCAATTAAACCTACCAGAAAATCCCCATAAATGAAGATTGTAAAAATTATGAATATCTATAAAGAAAAAATATATCGATATCAATAAAATTTATCGGAAAATCCAATCACTGATGTATATTATGGATACTATCGATAAAATATATCGATATTATCATAATATTAAACATAACAGAATCTCCCCATCATTGAAAATTTTAAAATTGGTAATTATCGATAAAATATATAGATATTATCAATAAAACCAAACAGAATATCCCCAACAATGAAAATACTAAAGAAATTGGGATATATATATATATATATATATATATATATATATATATATATATATATATGATATATATATATATATATATATATATATATATATATATAAGGATATATATATATATATATATATATATATATATATATATATATATATATATATATATATATATAAAAGGAGAGGGGTGGGATTGAAATTTTCCCCTAATTTTTATCTTAAGATGGTTGAATTAATATTACGAAAATATATAATATCAGTATATGTATATAAGGATCTTGAAACTAGCACTACACTACTTCGGGTCAGATCTTGTAACCACACTACACTACTTTGGGACATCTTGAAACCAGCACTACACTTCTTCGGGACAGATCTTGAACCCCAAAATCAACACTACACTACTTCGGGACAGATCTTGAAACCAGCACTACAATACATCACTACTTCGGGACTTGTTTTTTCATATCCACCGTACACTATCTATTTGTGTTGCATTTGTTGAGAAATATTGAAATATCAATAATAATCTCTATATAGAAATTAGTTTACAGACACGAAAATTTTACTGTAATTTTTAAAATATTGATAAAGTGAATTTTACTGCATTGCTTCCCACTCTTTCAAAGGAAGAAAGTACCAAATAATCGAGAGGAAATATGATTGACAGGTCAAATGGCCGACATTAGTAAAACAAAATCTGTTTATAATTTCTGTAACGAATTCAAACCTAACCTAAATCTAACCTAACCTAGCCTAGCCTAGCCTAACCTAACCTAACCTAAACCTAACCTGTCCTAACCTAACCTAACCTAACCTAGCCTAACCTGTCCTAACCTAACCAAACCTAACCTAACCTGTCCTAACCTAACCTAACCTAACCTGTCCTAACCTAACCTAGCCTAACCTAGCCTAACCTAACCCTAACCTAACCTAACCT
The DNA here is from genome assembly GCA_015478945.1 of Trachelipus rathkii. NCBI lineage: Eukaryota > Metazoa > Arthropoda > Malacostraca > Isopoda > Trachelipodidae > Trachelipus > Trachelipus rathkii. The sequence continues at coordinate 86,941 of JABUQX010046186.1, read as the reverse complement.
AACGCCTGTGGTGGGATGTAAAGGAAATTTTATTGATGTGGTGGCGACCATTTTCCCTGTCGACCATTTGGACTAGTCCCCCTTCAAAGTTATACTTTCGTATTCCTTCATAGTCTTTATATGACCTTGCCTTTATATGACTTTATATGTTTTTATATGATTTTACCGTAATATGACTAGTCTACCCTAATTTACATCTTTACTCTTGCAGCCTCTTCCGCATATTGCACCGAAGCACCGGTTACCGAGCTGTGCACCGGTGCGCTCATTTTGGTGCTGTGTGGTGCAACATACAATTTCAATGCCGCGTTGCATTGCGATTTTTAAAAATATAGAAATGCGGAGTGAGGTGCACATTGCATTATAGACGCGTCTTTCGAAAAAGAATTACTTGTGGTGCGCTCATTTTGGTGTGGTGCGGTGCGTTGCGGAAAATCCGTTTCTCGGCTAATACCACCCCAGAGTCTGTTTAAACACCTGTAGGATTATTTAACATTTGAGGCCCTACAAATTTTTATTTTCGTATTAGACGTCAGTTATTTTCGGTTTTAAATGATTCTGTGCCATGCATTTAAAGTACAGTATATTCTACAAATATTGAAAATCCTCGCATAAGCACGTCAATGTTTGTATGCAATGACATTGTAGTAGGGTTCTCCAATACTACCAGACAAGAAAATCGTTGAGAGGAACTTGCAATTGTCACTAGTGTGTGAACCTAACCGGGTTTAGGCTTAACACATTCAACAAATGTTTTCGGTCTTAATTAATTGATGCAGATTTCAATGAGAAAAGATTAATGTCAGATGATGCTTCTTTTTAGCTGAAGCAATATTTTTACAACCACTCACTTGTCGGGGATAAGGGAGGCTCCGCCCACCGTAGACAAATCGACGTGAGTCTGTATAATTAATATGGTCCAGGTTTTCTCTTTCAATCATTTCAGAATAATAATAATAATAATAATAATAATAATAGGGATAGATTCAAAATGAAATTTTAATTAACTATTTAAAAATCACGTTTATATCAATATAATAGGAAAATAACTCGAAAGTACGACACTTACAGAAAACCAATTACATATTTGGAAGCTTATTATAAAGGTAAAACAAAAATTAAAAAATTATTTTTCATAAATGAAATATCTCTAAGTACGACACTTACAGAGAAACCAATTTCATATTTGGAATCAGCGTGTAAAGTTTATTACAAAAATGTAAAAAATAAAAAAATAAAAAAAAATAAAAAATAAAATTAGGCCTGATGACGGTCAGAAGGGGATGCCCACCCCCCCTTCCGTAGGGAGGGGCGTGTCCCCAAGTGACACCTAAATACCAAAGAGCGTGGGTTCCGGAGACCCACCCGAGGGAATAGTCCTACCTTGTCGTTCCCCGGAAGGCCGAGAGACCCTGACTCCTGCTATCTTTGGTGATTTACCCTGGGCTTTTAGCAATTTTAAACCGACGGAGTTACAAACGTAACTGGTCCATATATTAACGTCCGTCAAATTCCCTTAAATTGACTGTTACTTTAAATACCAGTTAAAAATAAAAACAAAAAAATCAAAAGTAACGACCTTTAAACATTAGAGGCAGGCACTATTAATAAACTCCAAATTTGCACAACGGGCTTAGTTTTTTTTTTTGTAATTTTATATATTTCATAAACTAACAATATAATTCACAGAGTGTAAAATGTCTTGATTTGTTGCCGAACTATTTTCTGCGATTCTATGAAAAAGGTGACGCCAGCACATTAAGCACATAAAAACAGGGAACCAACAATAAATGAGAAGCCGATACAGCATGTCTAGCAAACTCGATAAAAATAAACCTCGGTCCGACGTTTTCATGAGTCATTTGCCTTCAGTTATATCTTGACGTTGAATGTGAAGTGTGATATGAATATGTTGGTGATTTTAAGTTTTTTTATATATATATATATATATATATATATATATATATATATATATATATTTTTATTGTATATAGATATATATTTATATATATATATATATATATATATATATATATATATATATATATATATATACGTTCAAATTGTTTAATTTCACTTACAGATCAGATACCTTAATTAAAATGCCATGAAATTGTAAAATGATCCAAACAAATTTTATTAGAATTCTGGTGAGGTAATTGTGAAGTCCAAAAAAATTACCTCTCAACAAAAAAGCATACACACACACACTGACTTTACACAATTATTTCAATAATAATAATAATAACACACACACACACACACACACACAATAATAATAATAATAATAATAATTATTATCAATAATAATAATATAATTATAATAATCTCATAACATAGAAGGGGACGGAGAATATTATGTATTTGTATATGTATGGATAATATTGTATGTATGTATGTTTTGTTTTTGATATTTTATATTGCCATACAAAAGCCCTCGGTAGTCATGCTCTAGCTCGCTGCGTCTGTAACTCGCCAAACAAAGGAGGGTCCCAGGTTTGCAGAATGAGCTATTTTCCATTGGCTCCGTCCTGCTCGGACGTTAATCGAGTACACCCCTCCTAGATTAGGGTGCCTAAAAACCAAAAAAAATAAAATAAATTTTTTGAAATTATCGAAAATTCGTAATTTAGGGCACCTCATATTTGCTGTGTGTCTTGTGTAACATTACTTAGTTGTTGGCTAACGACAAATCCAGACATATGCCATTTGCAATTCTAATGGTATGGAGGGAACCAAAGGATCACGTAATTTTGCATTACAAAAATTGCTGGAACAACAATCAAGACCAAGAACACACATTAAATATCCAAAACTCCTCGGCTAATAGCCTTGTTCTCACAAGAAGAGCCTCTACTCCCAAATTCACACCTGAAAATGTGAATTCTGTCAGAAAATCCCGACGAAGAAGGTTTACAATTACGTCCAGAAAATGACCTTGAAGACCTTGATTATGATGGAATGTCAACAGAACCTCATAGAATCATGAACTCAATGATCTAGTTCGTGATCATTGTCAAAGAAACATGTTATTGGCATCTAGATTAGCAACTTCCTCGAACTTTCCATCGGCGAGGTGAAGAGAATCTGACGCTTTTCTCGGTAGAGATCTACTTAGTGTATTGTACTGATGTTGATTCATTAAAGAGAATTAAGAGACTGTCATGATCCTAAGGGAATGGGGAGATTGTTTGATAAACTCAGTTTAAAAGCAGTGCTTCTTCATAATGGAAATTTGAATCCCATTGCCTATGGAGCCCATATGAAAGAGACCCACGACCAGGGTTGTGAGCGAGTCGGAGTCGAGTCGCGGAGTCAGGGGAGTCGGTGCAGGCAGTAATTTGGAAGAGGTGGGACAGCCGGAGTCGGAGTCGGTAATTTGGAAAAGGGTGGAGTTCTAGTCGGAGTCGGAGTCGGTAATTGTCAAGAGGTCGGAGTTGGAGTCGGCAACTTTCAAGATAGTAGAGTTGGAGTCAGTAGTGAACTGGCCTGCCAGAATTGTGTTTCTGTGGGTGACTTTAATCACTTCATGTTCACTGACTTGCGACTTCCATATTCTCAAAATGCAATTGCAAACTTCAAAGTTTTTAACCTGCCTCCTTATACTTCAATTTGACCCATTCTACAACACCTTCAACCTACCATCTATATTTAAGATCTGAAGAAATAAAACTCATGGTACGAAGACCACACAATGATATACTATTAGCTGCTGTTTATATTGATCCTATCTGCAAGTAAGCCTAACTGAAGATCAACTACAAAAGCTTAATCTACACTTTGGTAATTTGGTCTCTATTTATACAAAGGTTGCAGTTAAAGAAGAAAGCGAAACATTACATACTGTGGTGCATGAACCACAACCATCTCCATTACTACTCTTTCTCTCGTCATTTTTTTTCAGAAAGCTCAGAAGATGAGTATGAAAGCTTCTAGATTTAATCGAAAGCGTCGACTGCTCTACCTTCAAAGCAAGTTAGCGTTTTTTCTGCTCTCAGCATTATAAAATCAGACCTAAGAGGAAAAATGAGGGAGGTGGAGAGATGCTATATATATATATATATATATATATATATATATATATATATATATATATATATATATATATATATATATATATATATATATATATATATATATATATATATATATATATATATATATATATAAACGTGAACTTAAAAAATATTTGACAATGAAAAGGCTCAAAACATACCTTTTCAATTCTACAGCCTAACAGAACTAGCTTTAATGAGTGTTCATCGTAGCTGCACAATATAAACGAAGGAAGTTATCAATCATTTTGTTGTTAAGAGATAAAATTAAGAAATTTTTATATGAAGAAAATGATATCTTTAATTTTTATTTTCAAATTATTAATGCATTACTGCAATAGACAGCTAGATCATTCATACCCTCATTTAATTTGATAAAAAATAATTGTAGTTTCGACACCAAAACGTCGCTGTTCAGTCATTTTTCAACATTCATTTTCAAAACCCATGCTTTTACTATTCTTCAACTTACAATTTATTTTATTATACTTCATACTTTGAAATATACATTTTGGTCAATACCACAAAATGCCCAGTTTTTTTTGATTTTTTAAATTTGTGCTCAGTAATGTCAAAATTCAAACCCACTCATTTATATTTTAAATGAAAATTGCGATCCTTTCGTTCATGCGATCTGATGAACTTGTCGATATGCAGCCCGGAGATGCACAACTTTTCTAGATATTTTCAGTAGTTTTGTGGAATTTTTTTGAATTTTGAGAGATAATAATTCCACTGGTTATACAAGCCCTTAGGTACTTGATGTTGATCGGACAAGCAGAAAAAGATATATCAACATGAGTTGAATCAGACATTTTCTGAAAATGAAACAAAAAATTTTAAGTTCGAAAGCAAGTTTTTAACAGGTTCAGCGAGGCGCTTCTGGCATGGCCCCAGAAGCTTACCAAAAAATTTCTAAAACTTACTTAACTTAACTTTTCTGAACTAAAGAAATTTTTTTAAACAGAAATTTTTTTCAGAAGAAAATGTACACTGATTCAAATCAAGATAATTATTTTACCTCTTCCAAAAATGTTTTTTTTGGAAAAGATATTTACTTATCCTTATCATCATATTTCGGAACTATAGTCAGGTGGGATGCATTTTTCTAGATAATTTTTTATACCGTTAGTACCTGGTGGCCCTCAAAAGACACCACATGCCTGAAATCCAGATCGGCGAGAAGGAAGAAAAAAAGTTATTGGTATTACTTTTTAAAACCAAAAAAAAGTGGATTTAATTTGACATTGCAAAGAACAATTTTAAACCAAAACTATTTCAGCATTTTGTAGGTAATTCATCTATGCACATTATTTCCAAGTCAGTTTCATCGAAAAATTGTAGAAGTTTATCAAAATAAACAAAACATAGAAAATGAAAAATCTGGAAAGAATAACCACACACAGAAAACACTGAAACGATGCTTAGGAGTTCAGAAAGTTGCAGTTTGGTTTTTCCCATCAAAATTATGCAAAATTATGAATTTTAGAGTGTCCATCTTTAGAAATAGTCAGCCTGAAACAAATATTGGACCCTGCCTTGAAAAGTAATATAGTATATATATATATATATATGGAGAGAGAGAAGAGAAGAGAGACATATATATAGTGAGAGCAGTGAGAGCAGGGAGGAGAGAGAAAGAGGGAGAGACAGGAGAAAGAGGAGAGAGAGGAGAGAGTAGAGAGAGAGAGAATGGACCAAACTGGAAAGCATGGTTCTTGGCAGGAGAGAATATATATATATATATATATATATATATATATATATATATATATGTATATATATATATATATATATATATATACATATATATATATATATATATTTATATATATATATATATATATATATATATATATATATATATATATATATATATATATATATATATATATATTGAAAATCATCATCATCATCCACCTTCTCTCCACAAGACTGGAGGTGTACAACATGCATTGAAACAGAAAAGTAGTAGTCGAAAGAAAGCCCAGTCTTTCCGCCCCTTTATACCTTTTAGAGATGTCGCAGTCAGAAAATCCATCCTAGAGCTTCAAGGGACCTGACGGACCCCTCACCTTGGCACATTCTGCCAATGTAGGGTTCCATCCTGGCCCAGGTGGGGCCACAAACATACCCCTCACAAAAAACCCCGCCATTCACCTTCTATTTTTCTTCTCGCCTCTAGCAAACTCACATTTCTCTCCTTCATTCCTTTACTCACTTTTCTCTCGGTCTCCCAGCCAGATTCCCAGCACACTCACCACTGTACACCCAACTAACCAACTATCATCCATCCTTTTCAATACGACCATACCATCGCAACGTACTTTCATTGATTCTCTCATTTATTCCTTTCACCACACAACTCTAATACTGTTCATTCCCTTTATTTTCTGCTACCTTCATTAACACGCCCTAAGATTGTCCATCTGAACATATTGTTTTAGATCTATACCCTTATTCCAATCATAGCACCACATAATATTAACACAAAAAATGTAATACTCATATATATATATATAGATATATATATATATAGTATATATATATATATATATATATATATATATATATATATATATATATATAACTTTCATATATAACTTTCCCGGAGTCGGAGTCGGTAATTTCAAAAGGCGGGAGTCGGAGTCAAGTCGGAGTCGGTACTCTGCCAGGCCGAGCTGAGTCGAGCCGCAATTTTGAAGAGGAGCAAACGAGTCGGAGTCGGTAATTTGAACCGACTCAATAAACTCTGCCGGGCTACGACAATACGAAAATTTTGTTATCATAATACGATACGAACAGCATTCTTGAAATATATGCGGCGATTTAAAAGTTATAGAACTTTTGTTAGGTCTCCAACAAGGATATACCAAATTTTGTTGTTTCATGAGTGGATAGCAGAGATCGCAAAAAAATTTTGTCACAGCTAGCATCTAATACCTGGAAATGAAAATGTAATTTTTCAACCACTTGTGAAACCTTAACTATATATTCTTCCTGTACACATCAAACTCGTTAATGAAATTTTAAAGGCGATGGACAGTCCAGGGTTCTATAAATAAGACTTCTAGATTGCGGAGAGCGGTATATTTAGTTCACAAATAAGGAAGTCGAAGGACCATCACTTTGATGAAACTTGAAACCTGAATGGAGATCCTTTAAAAAGGTCATAACTGTGTTTCTAGGCAATATTAAGGCCGAACTACTTCGAAATTATAAAGCAATGGGATGTAACATGTCCCTAAAAATACATTTCACTTGGACTTTTTTCCCAACTGCAATCTAGGCGCTATAAGCAATGAGCAAGGTGAAAGATTCCACCAAGACATTTCAACTATCGAAAACGTTATCAGGAATAGTTGCAGACTATTGTTGTGGGGACGTGGATTCAAGCAAACTACAGTAGAAAATCTTCAAAATCCACATTTTAAATTGCAGAAGTATATAGGCGAGTTATAGTTTTCTGCTTATCATTTTATAACACAATGCTGACGACTGCGTACGACAATACTCCCCTGCTCATACAATAAAATGGTATGCAAATTCGGAATAGTACAAACTCCATATATGAAAACAATCACTTACTCATTTACCAGACAAAAGTCAAATTTTGCCTAATAGACGCTATTGAATTTCCTTTTCTTAAAAAAACTCATAGAACATGGCGGGAAAGAATGTAAGAGGGGAGTAAGGAGAAGTGGGGTGGAGAGACTCGCCCACGGAGACTCTGCAAGTAGTAACTAGTTGGCAATTGTACATCTATCCTATATAATTCTTTAACAACTCTTCAGGTAAAACTTTTGTTCGAAATGAATTATCGCAGCATTTATTGCGTGAGAAATAAATACTTATATTTTCTTATTAATTTGCTTTTATTTTCACTTTTACTTATTTCATATTACATAAATCGTTATAACAAAAAATAAACCTTAAGATATTAATGAAACTCATAAATAATTAATAATAATAATAATACATAATAATAATAATACAATAATACAATGAAGAACAAAATCACCCCTATTAGCTTCTATAATTAATTACTGCAAAATATCTACCATTATTCACGAATTTAACCAACTCTACAGTATTGCTAAATTTAATTTGACTTTATCACAACCTTATAAAAGAAAAAGAAAAATTTGAATTAACCTTTAATCGCTTTATTTCCTTCCAAAAAATTACCTGACCACAGGATCTATAAATTTTAACATGCCGCAATAATGAGCAATATGACTGGCACAACCCAGCAATAAACCTAATTACTTTTGTAAGTAACTTTTGACACTAGAAGTTTATAATATTTTAAGTTAAGATTAGGTATGTCTCTTCTCTCTCTCTCTCTCTCTCTTCTCTCTCTCTCTCTCATTTATCATTCTTTGATGTTTTTATCAACAACAAACTAATATGACATTAGTTTGATGATTTACAACTGTCTAAAGAACATAGACATTATTATTATTATTATTATTATACATATTATTATTATTATTATTATTATTATTATTATTATTAATATTATTATTACAGCTTAATTTGGTTCTTTGTCTGAGATTCGAAATCGAGACACGAATAAGTTCAACTCTTTTATATATTATTAATTAGGGACATAAAAGGCATGAAAAAGGAGCTAACTGGCAACCTATAAACGCCCTAATAAGTAAATGCAGTAAAGGTTATAATTTAATTGTATAAAATAGCTCTAAAATGTCGTTTATACACTATAAACACCCTTATGGAATGATACAATAAAGTTCAATTTTTTTTTTTTGCTATTTGGAAGAATATTTTACCGTACTTAACGTACGGTAAATTAAAGGTCTTTTTATTTCATTTCTTTGCTTCACAATTTAGGATATATGATTTGACGATGCTTTTGATGGGAATGATGATGATGATAGCGTTATTTTTTCACTGAACTTTGAGAGAGAGAGAGAGAGAGAGAGAGAGAGAGAGAGAGAATGAAAACAAGTGAACATGTAGGCCTACATATACAATTTTGTGAATACAATGAGTTATCAAAATATATATAACTATATAGATAGATAGATAGATAGATAGATAGATAGATAGATAGATAGATAGATAGATAGATGAATATGAAAATCTATAGATAGATATAAACAGAGATGTAGATAGAGAGAAAACATGTAAGTAGGCAATACATATCCTGTGTACATTTAAAAAAAACAATCACAGCGAAAGAACAGCCTCCTCCCTTCCCCCTTTTTTATTTCTTTATCAGGCCATCCCTCTATTGTTTCCAATGAGTCTAATTTCCCCATTTGTCAGATTTCCTAAAGTCGTATTTACAGCTCCAAACATACTTCATCTCGCTCATATTAGTATTTAATGAGGCACCCAATTTTATTCTTTGGCACTGGTGCCCCTTTCAGGCCATAATGATGACACCTGTTCTAATATATATATATATATATATATATATATATATATATATATATGTGTGGGTGGATATATATATATTAAAATATATATATATATATATATATATATATATATATATATATATATATATATATATATATATATATATATATATATATATATATATATGAGTATGGGTAAGGTGGTGGGTACTTTTTCTACCATCCCCTATCCAAAACCCAACTATTAAAAAAGTTATCATAAATTTACTGTTTTAAAATATTATTTAAAACAGTAAAACATTGGCTTAAAATAAGGGCTACAGTAAATACTATGGGTCTACTGCTCCGGCGCTAACAGCCGAGTTCCGGTTCCACCCCATAAAAGATATATTTTAGTCCGGTTTCTACCCAAACCTTGCGTCTCCGCAATTTCGCAGCATGAGGAGGGGGAGGAGATCACTTTGGAGGAGTTGAGGTGACTTGAGACAATGAATATGGGGAAGATGGGAAATCTGAAGGAACCATATGGAGGGAGAAGATGAAGAATTTAAAATTGTGCAAAAGGTGCTGGAACGAGAGCAAAGTACCAGAGGAGTCAATCATGCTTCCCATATATAAGGGAAAAGAAGATACAGGGGACTGTAAAATTACAGGGTAATATTCTATAGGTACCAATTTTGCAAAACATAGAGAGAATTAGAGAAGTTACGATGGTACAAGAGCCCAGACTGGGGAAGATAAAGCAGGGATATAGAAAGTTAATGAAGCACGATGGACTTTAATAAGCAGAAAAGGTACAAGGGAACATTAAACGATATGTGGCTTATGCTATAAGAAAAGCTTTTGACTATGTAAAACAGAATATGAATAAGGAGTAATTTGAGGTGAGAACTGAAGTCAAACAATTTTGTTTGTAACATATCTGGATGTAGATAAAAGAAGGTGAGAGAAGATATTGGATCAGATATTCTGGGTACACAGATGATCGAAGCAAGAGGAGAGATAGGCTTAGGTGGCTTTTGATAATTGGCTGAGAGGCCGGTCTGAGTGGCAAAACACAAAAAAAAAAGACTGAGATCAAGGTGGTTAGTAGGAGAGGAAGGAGAGTAGATGTGAAAGGACTGAGATAAAGATGGTGGAGAAATGCAAATACTTGAGTGGAGAAATGACTAGAAGAGACAGACAAAGAAACTTAAGAATAAGGATGAGGTTGGAGTGAAGGTTGCATTAAATAATATGAAGGTGCAGCCAGATGGTAGGGGACACTGGAAAGGATCAGGAGGAGAGAGTGGAGACAGTAAGTAACAATAAGAGGAAGACTTAGAGAAAGATGAGAGCCTATAGAAACTCATTGGAGAAGACACACACATCGAAGGTCGATACTGAGCTGAGAGAAGAGGACTCCTGGCGATAGAGTGAAGTACAGCAAGAGCTCTGGGTCTGCCGACAGGGTCTTGGACCCTCCTCAGAACGGTTGTGTTATATAAGAGAGCATATAGGTATATATATATATATATATATATATATATAGAGAGTATATATATATATATACATATATATATATATATATATATATATATATATATATATATATATATATATATATATATATATATATATATATATATATATATATATATATATATATATATATATAGGTCGTTTATAAACCGTCATATGTATCTTAAAACTATTAATGCTACAGTAAAACGGAATATATTGCTGGAATGGTTCAATGCTGGTCCAGAAAATGTAAAAAAAAAAAAATAAAAAAAACAAATAAAAAAAAATATATCTCAAAACCTACAATAGCTAAAGGAATACATTTTTTGAATCCTCGTAAAATTTTGGATAGAAAAATGTAAAAATAAAAAATAAAAGAAAGAAAATAATTATAATATGATTAGAAGGCCTACTTAGAGACCTTTACGTCAAAGACCATACAATTTACTAAAGAATTGTGGTATACCGATATCGAACTACATGGATTTTCCGTTCCGAACCTGCCTGGTATTTGATGTCAGGTCTCCGTCTCCTTACTGTGTTGGAAACTCCATGTTCCGCTGGGTTTGTTTGAGCTCCCAAAAGTTTTAAAGAAAAAAAAAATTATTTTTTTACATTATGTGAATGAGGATCAAAAATGTATTCCCTTTTGCTGTAGCTATTGTAGTTTTGAGATAATTTTTTTTTTTTTTTTTTTTTTTTTTTTTTTATTTTTCAATCTCTCATTGGACTAGCATTCCACCAATGTATTCCGTTTCCACTGTAAGACATGTTTCAAGAAGCATGCCATCCAGACGTTGGCTTCATATATATATATATATATATATATATATATATATATATATAGCATATATATATATACATATATATAGCATATATACACATATATATATGAGATGAGTATATATATATATATATATATATATATATATATATATATATATATATATATATATATATATATATATATATATATATATATATATATATATATAATTTGAACTGATTGTTTTATTGAGTTTGTTGCTAACTCTCTAGTTGATAAAGGTACTCAATCGCCTGTTGTCAGCCAATTTCTGAACTTCATTTTCGTGGTTAAATGCCTGGAAGTTTCTCTATCTTTATATATATGATGAACTATTAAACTAGCAAAATATTTTTAGTCAAACTAGATTTAAGTTAAAGTGGCTTTTAAATTAATGAAAGACATCAAACTACTGTATAAAATGACGAAAGGAGTCCATTGGTGAATTCTATAAAGTCCCTCCAAGAAAATAGCCCAAATAGCATGACTGATTATGGTTTAGTGGTGCTGATGACTTTTGATTATGAAATATCAACTGGCACTACCACGACTGCAAGCGAAGATTCGATGGATATGAGGTTCTCAAATATTTTGTCGAATAAAAATCTTCACTGGAATCTCTAAGTCATTTTCCTGAGCTTGGTGTTTTTCTTTTTTTAACATGCAACCACTACCATCAGCAACTAGTAGAAAGAAAGACTCTTTTAGTTTGGTATATCATATTTTATATCAAAAGAGGCAGACCGTTCGAGAATGTTTAGCTAGTTAGTATTTTATGAAATTAGTGTATGAGAAAAATCAGGTTTCCTAATTCTTTTTAGCACTTCATCATTTTCTCTACAGAGTTTATATATATATATATATAAGAAAAGTATATATATATATATATATATATATGTTATATATATATATATACATATATATATATATATATAACGTATAATTTATAATCTTTTAGACTAGAGTATCTAGATGTATCGGCGATACACGTATCGTTATCGGTAATGTTTAGTAATCATAATCGGTGTATCATCAAGCAATTTTGTGTATCGATAATGGTATCAACAAATTTTGGTATCGATTCATCTCACTATAATGGCAGAGGCACCAGACGACTGGAAAACAGCATAAGTTGTGCCTATTTATAAGAAAGGGAAATTATAGGAAAGTTAGCTTAACATCTCTGGTCAAAAGTTTTGGAAATAATGAAAGCTATTGAAATATTGAAAGATAAGATGATGACCTATATGGTTTCAGGGTGGTGGTCATAACAGACAAACCCTTTAGAATTAATGAATACATCACTGACTTATAGACCGAGAACCAGTCGATGCTGGAGCTACTGCATGCATCCAGCCCGGCGGTTCCATGCGGGATGAAGAAGTCATTGCAGCAGGAGGCAGCTGCAGTCGCCATGGTCTAATTACCGAGTCACTAGAATAGAAACAACTAAATGCCAATGTTATCATGGGAATATGAAGAGTGGTAGGCCCCAGGTTCTGTGTTGGGCCACCATTGTTCCTCCTATATATAAATGATTTAGACCAGGGACTTAAATGTAAGTTTTCTAAGTTCGCAGATGAACAAAGTGGCTATCTCAGTAAGGAATATGATGGATGTACAAAAATTTCAAATGATCTTGGATATACTTCTGGGTGGGTAGATAAGTATAAAATGAATTTTAATAGTAAAAAAGTGTGGGTTCTTCACCAGGCTCAAATAAAGTTTTAATCAATGATGAATGTAGATTGATGATCTGTAGGACCAAGAAAAAGAGATTTAGGCATGATTACAAGAGTAATTTGAAGAAGCCAATCAGTGTTTGGAAGCAAGGAATAAAGCTAATAAGACGAGCAAGGAAATATAAGTAAACCGTATAACAATAGCTATGTTAGCCAATGATGTTTGGTGCCGTACCATGGCCCCATTTTTGTGGAAACACAGATATGCAAGAGAGTGCAAAGTAGAGCAACAAGGATGATATTTCTGGGTTTAGGGTAAGAGCTATGAGGAGAGGGCTGAATGAGTTAGGAATATTTTCTGTAGAAAGACGATTTTCAGAGGGGACATGATACGTCTACAAAATATTTTTTTTTATTAATAATCGGGACCAATAAATTTTATAGTTAACCACGGACTTTCACCTATTGTGTTGAATGAAACAGGTCCTGTGGTATGCCATCTTAATCTTCCAAAATATATCCAGTAATATTGTTACACTTGTGGGAATGGTTTATTATTTGCCAAAGAGGCTGTTGAGGCAATCATTTCACCATTTAAGAAAGGATTGGGATATATATGGATGGTTCGGGTATCATATAGTATATTTTGATCAAGCCAATTGGTGGGTTTTTATTAAGAAGTTGGACAGTTCTAGTGGCTTTGTGATTTTCAAGACATGTTTGTTAGTGGGTTTACTGACAGTTCTGATAGAAATTCATGCACTCTTACTGTCACTATATCTCTAATGTTCTAATGTTCAGTTGCTGCTATGCAGATGTTGGAGATTAAATCTACTTACACTTAGCTCACCAAACATGCTCAGGTCAGGTATTTGTATTTTCCAGGGAAGATGTTTTAAGAGTACAAGGATGATTTTGGTTGAGGGTAAGAGCTGAGGAGAGGCTGAAAGAGTTAGGAATGTTTTATGTAGAAATTCTTTGAGGGGACATGATACAAGTCTACAAAATATTTTACATCTACTGATAATAATACGGATAACAATAAATTCCTCATAGAATGCACAGACAGGGAGACCAGGGGAGTAGTAAGAGAATTAAGAAGAAAAGCATGCCATCTTGACATGAGAAAAGCATCTCATAATAGGCCGAAAGCACTTTGGAATGATTTTACCACAGGAGATTTTTGAGTGTGACCTAATTCTCAACATTAAGGAAAGGATTGATAGGTATAAGGATGGTTTAGGCACAATATATATTGGGATTAAGCTGGAACTATGTATTAGTTTTAGTTATAGTACATGTTAAACTGCATATTATGATTATAACACTTATTAAAGCTTGTAGTATGGTTAGCATGTACTTGCCATAGTTTTTTTTTCTTTCATCATGTAATTGTGCATACCATAAGTTATTGATAAGCCCCATTTTGTGGATTGCATGAGCATGTTTGGTGGTTAGTGGTAAGTTATTGACAAGCCATAGGGACAGTTTTAATATATTAAATGCAACGTTGAATATATATATATATATATATATATATATATATATATGGAGAGAGATATATATAGCATATATATATATATATATATATATATATATATATATATATATATATATAATCATCCACCCTTACTTCCAGATTGAGGTGTGATAACTGGAAACAGATAAGGAAGATATGACGGAAGCCGAAGAGAAAGCTCCCTCCATTGCCTTCTCTTTATATATATATATATATATATATATATATATATATATATATATAGAAATACTAAATATTTATATATATATCTATAAATATGTCAATATATTTGTTTTCTTTTGTTTTTTTTTTAATATATTTAGAGGTGTGAAGCTGCTTTATTTCAGTGGTAACGAACACATCTACAAAATATATAGGACCTTTTTCGTTTTACGATCCGTCCAACGCACTTTTTTTAATTTTTTTTACTAAAGGAATACCCAAGGGTAACCGCCTGAATCCATCAGAGGGTCTCCGGAACCCTGGTGGTTTGGTGTCGTGAGCCTGCCTCTACGGCATGGAAAAGTCCCCTTGGTCCCCCCCGTCGGCTCGAGCCCCCAAAATTTTTTTTTTTTTTTTGCAAGAGACATACATTTTTGTAATAAGCTTTATACGCTGATTCCGAATATGTTTTTTCTGTAAGTGTTGTACTTTTCGATATTTCATATACGAAAAAAAATATATATATACATATTTTTTTTACATTTTTATAATGTCAGGTATACACATGAAATATGTAATTGTTTTTTCTGTAAGTGTAGTACTTTTCGAGATATTTTACTTTTTGAAAAATATTTAACATAAATAATTATTTAAAATACTTCGAACTTTGAATCATGTCCGTCACTGAAAATCATTGTTGGTATCATATAGTAGCAATATATTAAAAAAAACAAAAAATTAAAAAACAAACGGAGTCGTAAACAGAATAGGACCTACATATATATATATATATATATATATATATATATATATATATATATATATATATATATATATATATATATATATATATATATGGCAAAAGAAAGAAAACTTTAAAGATTTCCTGAACACAGAATCGTGAATATCTATTACAACCACTACTACTAATACTACTACTACTAATAATACTACCACAACTACTAATACAAAAACGAATAGTTTACATAAAAAGTATAAATATGTAGATATAATGCTGCCGTTATGGTGTAGGCGAGGTAAATGTTTTATTTATGTATTACATATCATTTTTCAGACCTTGGAGGATGCGGATGAGAGCGGGAGTCGCATTTATATTATGGATGGTCCACATTGATTTTTTTTTGTGCAGATGATTCAAGATAGCAGTCAAGGTTCGGATATTTAGCTAAATCTACATTGCTTAAAAAATCATCAGTCTTTGAGAACTTCAACATCCGACTGACTTATTGCGGATGCGGATGCGGATGCAGATATAGATTAATTTAAGACATTCTTCCCCTATTCATATTTTTAATTTGTTTTTTTTATTTTTTACAGCTTTAATTTTTAGTTCATTTAGTATCATTTTATTTTATTTCAGGTTAGGCAAGGTTAGGTAGGTTAGGTATATATAGGTTAGGCTAAATTAGGTTGCGTTATTCTAGACTATGTTAGGTTAGGTTATGGTAAGTTTGCTACAGTTAGGCTTGGTGAGGTCGGCTAAAGTACAGTTATAGGTTAGGTTTAGTACAGGTTAGAATAGACTATGTTATATTAGGTTATGCTAATAATAATACAATAATACACACACACACACACACACACACACACACACACACAATACACATACACACACACACAACACGAAACATGGGATGCAATCTCCGTAGGTTTATTATTATTATTTTTTAATCTATCAATGAATTTACCAGATATAGATCAAAGACCAATATAGAGATAGATAATATAATAATATAATATAATATAATATAATATAATATAATATAATATAATAATATAATATAATATATAAATGAGAGAGTGACAATGATATATAAATGAGAAAAGTATATGAATTGAAAATAATTACGAACAAGAATTGAGCACATCCAACAACTCCAATGGTCGAAAGACGAAGCAATGGGTAAGAGGTGCTCACGTCGTATTTTCTCAGCCAATTTGTGGTATTGAAACCCACAGACTTGCTGGTACTTTCTTCCAGCTACTGTTCTGTGGAACTCCTGCCTTCGCCCGCTGTTTTCTTTCCAACTGTATTTAATCTTCCTCTCAAAGCCCACGTCTGCGCCTCACCCGAAATTGGTTAGCTTGATTGCAGGTTTTTCATGCTTTATCTCTGCCTCCTTGAAAAGGCCCCCCAGCCGTGAGTGTTGGTGAATCGTAAAAAATAAAGCGGTTAATGATGGGGTTAGTGATCTGGAAAGAAAATGGATGATATTGTGCAAAACAGATGTCACGCGAGCTCTACTCAGATGATGAGGTATGTGACTATTCGCCAAAGAGTTCAGAAAAACGATGTCCATTGTAACTAAATATCAGGTAAATTAATAGTATTTATAAAAGAAGGGTGTTCCAAAAATGGGGATTTAGTCAAAAAAAAATCCGTACAGCCTACGCAGCAGGCTTTTGTTGTGTTATTAGGTTAAGTTTTCGATTCGTTAGGTTAGGTTAGGCTAGGTACAGTTGTTTTGTTAACGTTAGTTAGGTTAGGTTAGCGTTAGTTAGGTTAGCCAATAGGTTAGGTTAAGTTTCAGCCGGGATCTTCTTTTTTTTTTTTTAAAATGTTGACCATTTGACATGTCGCCCAAATATTTGGTACTAGCATTTGTGTAAATTAGGACAGAGCAGATTTACGTATAATTTCATAGCCAGTCGGAAGCCAATCGAACGTCAGCCAAACGAAAGCCGCAAGCCAGCCAGAAGATAGTCATATGTCAGTCACAGGCTAGCCGGACATTAGTCGAAACCCAGTCGGACGAAACGAACTACCAGACAACAGTCAGAAGTCAGTCAAACTCCAGCCAAATCCCAGTCTGGACTGCCAGGCAACAGTCAGAAGAAGTCAGTCAAACTCCAGCCGAATCTCTGCCGGAAGCCAGTCGAACGCCAGTCGGAGCCAACCGGACTACTAATGACTATGACCGTCGGATGTCGTGCCAACCGGTCATTATAGTAGAGCCGACCGGACGGAATCCACCAGACATCAGTCAAGTCAGTCAAACCCAGCCAATCTGATCCTGTTTCAACGTCATCTGCCGTATTCCACGGAAGTCGAACGCCAGTCGAGCCAACCGGACTACCACCGACTCCATGACCATCCCACGACGCAGCGTCAGCGGCCACCCCGTCACTGTCGGAATTCTTTAATGTTCACAAATACCCATTTTATCACCACCGCCCAAACGCCGTTCACCTCGGCACAATCAACCTCACGAACAAACGACCACCACCGCAATCCATTGATGCCTATATCCGTACAGAACCAAATATACCTGCATACTGACCTCACAAACCTCCATCCTCTCCACCCCTAAAACTCTCCTCCCTCTCCATCCCTTCCATCTCTCCTCCATCCCCTGTATCGTAAAATGAATAAAAAATATATTAAAAAATGAAATATATACAATAAAATAGGCGTGGGAGTTCAAATTACTTGAATCAATGAAACATTCGATAAATTAACCTGACGGGGAGACATCGAAATGTCTAATCTCCCCTCAAATGGGGGGGGCTATCTTTGATGGGTGAAATTAGAATTGAAGGAATCCAACCACCCACCTCTTTTTTCTCCCAAGTATGAGTGTTATAAACAATTATAAATTGTTTAAATATTATTATATATTATTATATATGTATTATTATTATTATTATTATTATTATTATTATTTCTCTTTTAGCAATTATTATTCTGTGACATCCCAGTTTGTACTGTCAATGAAAAATAAAAATTTAATAATTTCCTTGGTTTTTTAATTATTATTTTCTTGTATGTAAAACATAGATTTAGGATTATTGAATTATACATTAGTATTTAATTACTATTCGTTGCAGTTCCTGTACCCCTGGTGAGTTTATTTCTGTTTCTGCGTCCTGGCATTTTATACTTTTTTTGCTTTTACCGTGAGTATTGTACCCTTTACGCTATTTTTACCATTTGTGCCCAATGTACACTATGTGATTCTTTTGCTAATTATGATCCTTGGTCCATTTTATTAATTATACCCATTTTAACTGTGTCCTTAGTACACCTTGGCCATTTGAAAACACATTAGTACCTCTTGAGCCTTGTGCACTCCGTGCTGCCACACAGTAATGGCCTGTAAATCTTGGTAATACTCCAGTGCCTTATTGTTCAGTGGCACCTACTACTTGTACCCCACGTAACCCTGTGTTTTCAATAACCTTTGTGCCTCCTGCACCAATTGTACCCCTTGTGCCTTTTTTGCCAGTTGTGTTCACTGTATACCCTGTCCCTCTGACTCTTATTTTTATTATTATTGCAGCATACAATAAATTATTATTTATAGGTTCTCTAATATATAAGATATAATAAATTTAGTTTTGAGGCAATGAAATATTGGAAAGTTTAATGGGAAAGGTTTTATATATATATATATATATATATATATATATATATATATATATATATATATATATATATATATATATATATATATATATATATATATATATATATATATATATATATATATATATCCCATAAATACCATAGGAGGAGTATATATATATATAGTAGAGAGAGATATATATATATATATATATATATATATATATATATATTGTTTATTATCAATAAATTTCATTGTAAATAAACAGGATAAAAAAAATTTAAGTACAAAAAAAACAACTAATATTTAATAATATCGTAATTTTTTACATCGTACCCTTTGCCTGGATCAAAGGACTTCTTAGGATATTTTCTTAGTAAAAATCTCGTCTGAAAAACAGAAAATCTAAAGTATATATCCATGAGAAAGTAGTAAAATTTATCATCGTCAGATCCATATAGGTTAGGTTTTTACCCATCACATATTGGTTGTAGGTTTACCGTCTCTAAATTTGCATAACCTATATATGAAAAAACATTACGAACTTATTCTACTCACAAATTATTTTTTACGTTACCTTAAATTTTCAATGCATTAGGTAACCTGTTTTCATGAACGCTTTTTTGCTTGCTTCATTATTAAATTAATATTTTTATTTCGTATATTCTCCTATATATAAGAAAGTACTTAGGATCAAGGTTTGATCCCGAACAATCCCATAAAGGAATATATATATATATATATATATATATATATATATATATATATATATATATATATATATATATATATATATATATATATATATATATATATATAGGTCCTTATCCTTTTTATGGTGCAGATGTTTTTTTTCCTATCTTGTTATATGATACTGACAATAAATTTGAGTGTTGATGAGCAGGATCTAAAATTTTAAATACAAAAAAAGTAATTATCAATACTGTACTTTTATAAATCTATTGCCATAAGCACCCGAGACAAAGCAACCTTCGAGATCTTCGATGCAGAAGTCATCCCAAGTAGTTTTAAGGTATGTGGATTCATAGGTTAGATTGAAATTCATCGCAACGTTGATCATCATAGGTTAGGGTTACGCTTTACTGCATCGTATATCAATAGGTTATTGTGTTTGACCTGTTCAGATATGTTTTTAGATACACAAAATGTATATATAAAACAAATATCACGGAACGTATTCAAAAAACATTATTTTTACTCATCTTTGATTTTTTTCACCTCGGTAGCCTTACTTTCATGCAAAATGGCTTACTTTATCAATTAATTTTTACCTCGCTCACATCTTAATTAATTGCTAGTATACTATACTTCAATATATGAAAAAATAAATAATAATAAAAAAGCATTTATCTGCACCATGAAACGAAGGTCATATATATATATATATATATATATATATATAGATAAATATATATATATATATATATATATATATATATATATATATATATATATATATATATATATATATATTATTATCTGAACCTCTCTAAAGAGAGAGAGAGAGAGAGAGAGAGAGAGAGAGAGAGAGAGAGAGAGAGAGAGAGAGAGAGAGAGAGAGAGGATATTAGAATGAGCGCGCACGCACGCAAGCACTGATGCAATCATAATTATCAGTCAAAGGCTTTTTTTTATAGAAAAAAATCGAAAAACGCTGGTAGGCACGTTCGATACTCGAAATCGTCGCCTCTCTCGATTTCACAAGAATCACTCCATAATAGCATTGGTTAATTGGGAGCCATTATACAACTCTCTCCACTTGTAATCCATTAGCGATCGAAACCCCCTCTCCCCCACCTCCAGCGAATCCTTTCACCTCTTTTCCCCTCGAAATTCTGTCAACTATCATCTATTCTACTTAACGACGATTTTATCGATAAAACCTAAACGAAATGCCTATTTTAAGTTTGGGGTTTGGTGAAGCTCAATAAAGTATTTTCAAGCTTCTCTTTATATAATAATTATCTCGCTGCGCGGTCGCGCTCTCTCCGTAATAATAATAATAATAACAATAATAATAATAATAATAATAATAATAATAATAATAATAATAATAATAATAATAATAATAATAATAATAATAATAATAATAATAATAATAATAATAATAATAATAATAATAATAATAATAATAATAATAATAATAATACAATGACAATAACAATAACAACAATAACAATAAAAATAATAATAATAATAATAATAATAATAATAACAATACACAACTCAAGGGGAAATAAATTGATTGTTTAAATATATATTGGTTTGGACGTTACGGCTCAGGAAAGTTACAAGAAACGCGGAAGGAAAGAAAGAGAAAAAATAAAAGAAAGAGAAAAAAGAAAAGAGAAAATAAAGAAGAAAAACGAGAAAAGAAAAAGAAAAAAAAAGAAGAAAAATGAAGAAGAAAAAGAAGGAAAAGAAAAAAAGAAAAAAATAAGAAGAAAAAGAAGAAAAAGAAGAAAAATAAGAAGAAAAAGAAGAATAACAAGAAAGAGAAGAATAACATGAAATAGAAGAATAACAAGAAAAAGAATAAGAAAAAAAAGAAGAATAAGAAAAAAACAAGAAGAAGAAGAAAAGAAGAAGAAGAAGAAGAAGAAGAAGAAGAAGAAGAAGAAGAAGAAGAAGAAGAAGAAGAAGAAGAAGAAGAAGAAAAGAAAAAGAAAAAGAAAAAAAGAAGAAGAAGAAGAAGAAGAAGAAGAAGAAGAAGAAGAAGACCGACTAGCAAAGACTTTACAGTCCATCCAAGGCTAGTCTGTTAGGTATTTTTTTTTATTTAATTTGTTGGATTAAGATAAGAATAAAGAGAAGGATTAGAGATTAGGAAAATGTCTAGGATGTTGGGTTCATCTCAAAGACGATCAAAGATACGAGTAAGGATCTTCACCAACTGTCATGGTTAGGAAAAGGTCTAGGATGTTGGGTTCATCTCAAAGACGATCAAAGCTACGAGTAAGGATCTTCACCAACTGTCATGGTTGTGAGGAAAAGGTCTAGAATGTTGGGTTCATCTCAAAGACGATCAAAGCTACTAGTAAGGATCTTCACCAACTGTTGGTGGTTGTGAGTTCATCTCAAAGACGATCAAAGATACGAGTAAGGATCTTCACCAACTGTTATGGTTATAAAGGTTCAGATGTTGGGTTCACTTCAAAGAGATCAAAGATATGAGGCGATTTCAACCGTCATGGTTGCAGGTAGGATGTTACGACGATCAAGATACAGCAAGGATCTTCACCAACCGTTGCGCCATGTTGTCTAGGATGCCACACTCACACGATCAAAAGATACGAGTAAGGATCTACACCAACCGTCAGGGGAAGGTTTAGGATGTTGGGTTCATCTCAAAGACGATCAAAGATACGAGTAAGGATCTTCACCAACTGTTATGGTTATTCTAGATAAGAAAGTGTTAGGAACGTTTGTCAGTTGTATTTTGAGTATTAATTAAAGGAAAGCCATTACTTAGTGGTGAACTATGAAATGAACTTTGTGAAATGAACTTTGAAAGGAACTTTGTGTAATGAACTTTAAAATGAACTTTGAAACGGACTTTGAATTGAAAAGAACTTTCTCAAATAAACTTTGAAATGAACTTTGAAAAGAACTTTGTGAAATCAATTTGTAAATGACCTTTTGAAATGAACTTTGTGAAATGAACTTTGAAATGAACTTTGTGAAATCAACTTTGAAATGAACTTTTGAAATGAACTTTGAAATGAACTTTGTGAAATTAACTTTGAAATTAACTTTGAAAAGAACTTTATGAAATGAACTTTGAAATAAACTTTGAAATGAACTTTTGAAATGAACATTGAAATGAAATTTGTGAAATGAGCTTTGAAATGAACTTTGAAAAGAACATTTTGAAATGAATTTTGAAATGAACTTTGTGAAATGAACTTTGAAATGAACTTTGTGAAATCAACTTTTGAAATGAACTTTGAAAAGAACTTTGAAAAGAACATTTTGAAATGAACTTTGTGAAATAAACCTTGAAATGAACTTTTGAAATGAACTTTGAAATGATCTTTGTGAAATGAACTTTGTGAAATCAACTTTGAAATGAACTCTGAGATGAACTTTTGAAATGAACTTTTGAAATGAACTTTTGAAGTGAACTTTGAAATGAAATTTATGAAATGAACTTTGTGAAATGAACCTTGAAATGAACTTTGTGAAATGAACTTTGAAATGAACTTTGTGAAATGAACTTTGTGAAATGAACTTTGAAATGAACTTTGTGAAATGAACTTTGTGAAATGAACTTTGTGAATGAACTTTGAGATGAACTTTGTGAAATGAACTTTGAAAAGAATGATGATTTCCAAGAAAGGTGAAGAAAGACTATTCTAATTTGGAGTTTAAGTCGAAAAGTTTAGGATAGTCTTTTGAGTTAGGAGACAGATATATAGAACAGATAAATATAGTAGTAGTAGTAGTAGTAGTAGTAGTAGTAGTAGTAGTAGATTGCGTCGCTTCTACGCTAACTATAATTGGAATGACTGCTTTGTCTCTGGTAACGCTTCGACTTCTGCCGATAAGGTGGGAGCTGTAGTCGTTGATGGGATGAGCAGGTTCATTCCTTCTTCGACTAAATCTTTCTCTCCTCATAATCCATGGTTCGATCGTGCTTGTTCTCTGGCCATTCAGGCTAGAGACAGTGCGTATCGGGAGTGGAAAAATTCTCGTTCTCCTATCACTCTTGCTAATTTTCATTCTGCTAGAAATCGTTGCAGGGATACTCTTCGACGAGCAAAGCGAGCTTTCATCAAACGAAAGTGCGCTAACCTCCTTGGTTCTCCTACTGACAAATCTTTCTGGCCTCTTGCCAAAAACATCTCTAACAACTTCTGTAAATCTGTCTTTCCTCCTCTCCTCTTATTCGATCTGATGGTTCTGTTGCTAATTCTCCAACTGAAAAGGCCAATCTCTTCGGCCTCCTATTTTCCTCTAACTCAACCCTGGTCGATTCTGGCATTCCTCATCCTCCTCCTTTTCCTCTCAGGTGTCCTATGCCTTTGCCTGTGATTACATACGATCGGGTGCATGGGCTCCTGAAATCTACGAACGTTAGGAAGGCGGGTGGCTCGGATGGCATTCCTCTCCGAGTTTTGAGAGTGCTTCCGTGCTGACCCCGCCCTCGTTCAATCCTTCTTATTCTCTATGTCTCACTAACACTCCTTTCCCCGTTAAAGCACGCACATGTCCAACTGATTCGAAAAAGGTAGCCGCTCTGATCCTTCTAACTATCGCCCTATAGCTCTCACTTGTATTCTATCTAAGATTTTAGAACCCTCTCAACTCTCATTTCTTAGATCATCTGGAATTCATTCACTTTCTTCCGATCGCCAGTATGGCTTTCGGCGCCCTCTATGTCTACTGGCGATATACTTTCCATCTTACCGATTTATGGTTTTCCGCCCTTAGAACTACGGGGAGACTTGCGGTGGCGCTTGATATATCCAAAACATTTGACCGGGTATGCACGCGTCACCGCTCTCCAAGCTCCCTCGGTTGCCTCCTTCACTTTGCTTACTTATGTCTAGTTTTCTCTCAAACCGCTCAATGTCGGCTGTTGTTGACGGGGCGACTTCTCTTTCTTCTTTTCTGTTAATTGTGATATCTCAGGGTTCTGTCTTATCTCCTACTTTATTCTTACTTTTCATTAATGATCTTCACCTGCAATATCTAACTCTATCCACTCGTATGCCGATGACTCCGACCCTTCATTCTTCAACTCATTTCAATTCTGCTCCCTCTTTTGATTTTCTAGTATTTTCTCTCGTCTTAATCTTCCGATTCTAGCCTCGCTGGATTTGGATAGGATTTCCGGTGGGTCGTCTGAACTCAGAAATTCAATTTTTAAAAACTCAACTTCTACAAATCTCCCTCTCTAAGACACACCTTCCAACTTTTCCTATCTCTTTCGACGGTTCTCTTCTGTTCTCCTGTTGACAATATAAACATCCTGCCTTAACATAAACAAAAATATCTTGAAACCCTACATCAATGATGCCAACGGTTCTGGGGGTTTGCTGAGACTGGTGAGACTTTTTTCCTCTTCAGTTGCTCAGCTATATAAGGGCCTCATCCGCCCTTGTATGGAGTTTATTTTATATCTGGGGGCTCTATTTCACCCGGCTTTTGGACAGAGTCAGAGTCAAAGGCCAAAGACTTATAAACTGTTCCGTACTTTCCACTTCACTTCTATCCTCTATTCTTGCGGCGCGATGTTGGTGCTTTAGCTCTTTCTATAGTACCGCAGCGGCAGGTAATGGGAACTTGTCACTCGCGTATCTCCACCTTTACGACGTCCTCGTAGCACAAGGGGCTGTGTCTGCGCATGAGTTTTGTGTGGATATTGGCAACTCAAGGCTAGTTCGCTGCGGTGCTTCCTTCTTTCCAGCCCCTTCTGTTCTGTGGAATTCTCTTCCATCTTCTGTGTTTCCTGCTGAATTTAATCTCCCGCACTTCAAAGCCTGCGTCTGTGCTCATCTGCGTAATTTGCGTTAGTTGTGTGCTTCTGAGGCATGCAACACCCCCTCCTTGAATAGGGCTTTGCCCGTGAGTGGTGGTGACAACTGTAAAAAAAAAAAAAAAAAAAAAAAAAAAAAAAAAAAAAAAAAAGATTAACAGTATAACTTGAGTAATATGGTAGAAAATTCGGATAACAGCAAACTAGAAACACGATAACAAATATCATCACTGCACACATAGGCACAACAACCGCATTTTGGCTGAAAATTGAGGATAGATACAATAAGAGTCAAAAGAGTAAAGTTTTGCTGTCAGAACGCTTAAAAAACTTGAGTTTCTGTTAAGAATAAGAGATGCGGTCTAGAAGAGGAGAGGTGATGTTTAACATTGTCAGGAGGCTCAAACATCCGATCTTCGGTTAAGAATAAGAGATGAAGTTTAGAAGAGGAGAGGTGATGTTCAACATTGTCAAGAGGCTCAAACATCTGAGCTTCTGTTAAGAATAAGAGATGAAGTTTAGAGGAGAGGTGATGTTCAACATTGTCAAGAGGCTCAAACATATGAGCTTCGGTTAAGAATAAGAGATGAAGTTTAGAGGAGAGGTGATGTTTAACATTGTCAGAAGGCTCAAACATCTGAGCTTCGGTTAAGAATAAGAGATGAGGTTTAGAGGAGGAGAGATGATGTTCAATACTGTCAGAACGCTCAAAAACTTGAGTTTCTGTTAAGAATAAGATATGAGGTTTAGAGGAGAGGTGATGTTCAACATTGTCAGGAGGCTCAAACATCTGAGCTTCGGTTAAGAATAAGAGATGAAGTTTAGAGGAGAGGTGATGTTCAACATTGTCAGGAGGCTCAAACATCTGAGCTTCGGTTAAGAATATGAGATGAAGTTTAGAGGAGAGGTGATGTTCAACATTGTCAGGAGGCTCAAACATCTGAGCTTCGGTTAAG